>VYXD01000885.1:9985-73535 GCA_013397195.1 Hylia prasina | reverse complement strand
TTTTTTTTTTTCTTTAGAAATCCCAACAGAAAGCAATTGACTGTGGCTTCCAAATGTATACAGTACATTGAGAAACTGCAAGTATAATCAAGCACTACATCATTGTGTGGTTCCATTTTCATGTGTATATAATATAAATCTGGCAGCAGTCAAAATCAATATTAAAACCTGTATATGCAGACCCAAAATTTCAGCCATACATTCTCTTTCATTTCTCTAAACAACCATTTTTAACGTCAAAACTTGCATTTTGTTTATTTCTAAAGCACCTATAATTGACTCTTTTTAAAACATTGCTTATTTTAGAGTATTGAAACTCTGGCAGTCTTCTGAGAAAAGACATAAATAAATATGCTGCAAATCACCAATGTCCGTAAAATTTTAATCAAAATATTACCTGCCAAGAAAGAGAATAATGATTTAGTGACTAAATCACTCAGTGTAGCCTGTTCTAGTGCCATAGCTACAGAAGGAATCAATCCCTAGCAAATGGGAAGTATTTTATTCTTGTATGAGATTCAGAAGTCTGATATACTTTAAATATTAAACAGTTATTCCAACACTAAGGAGGAATTTCATCCTATTGTCTTGGGTGCATCCCACCAGGATGAAGCTTTGCTTTGAAAAAAACAGAACTCTGATAGGAAACCAGTGAATCTGTACTCGTCTCCCAGTGATGCCCTAGAACAAAGCATTTTAATAGCAAATTCAAAGGCAAGTAGTGAAAATTAATGGAGGTGTACAAAATATCTTTTAATTGGAGTATCTGCCTCTCCATTACATGTGTAACAGATCAAGAACACAAATATGTCACTGTCCTGCAGAGGTTCCGGATGGTGGCTTTTATCATCCAATATTTCCACGCCACCCGAAGCACATCAGACACTCAGGGAGCAGCAGGTACCATCCTACTGCAGCTCTGCTGAGGCACTTAACAGTGTAAGTGCAGTTTGCAGCCTGAATCAGAACCTCTGTTCCCCAAATGTGTTTTCAGTACTTTCTGGAGCCTTGTGTTTCGGCACGTTTCTTTATCTGTAGTTTTAGCACTAAGTGCTAAAAATTATGCAGCGTTTCCTGGGGTTTATGTAGGACTTATAGAAAAGGAGAGGAAGGTTAAAAAAATTCCTGTACTAGCTGAATAATGTAGTAATTCGCTGCCAGCAACCTGAAGCTGAGAAAAATTGATTTTTCATTTTGAAATTTCTTTCTCTTAGTAGAGTAGAATGCATATATAAACAAACACTTTTGCTTGTTCCTAAAACATCATCCTAGAATTTTGTTTCAGAGACAGAAAGAAACTTTTGTGCTGTGTGTCCATTTCTTAAAATGACTTAGGCATGAAATTAAAAGAAATTATTTACTTATTTATCCTCAGTTCAAACTTTCATATTTCTTGGATGTTGTTATAGTAATATGTGAGTCCTCCAAAACTAGATTGCATTTTTTTCCTATTTCTGCCACATCCGGAGATAGTTTACATGTAGGAGATTGGGAAAGACAGTAGATTCAGTAAAGTGCCTGAGGGATGCTGGAATTATGCTTCTCAGATGGGCACAAAATATGGGCTTCCTTCAGCATTAGGACCAACAACACAGATTGTTTTGGACCTTAGTAAACATGAGCCAGACCTCAGGATAGGTCTGTGGTGCACTCAAAGGCCTTAGGGCAGTTGGTGTAAATTGTGCTGCTTTTAAATGGGGTGACTGGGACTGGCAGCAGTGAGGACTTGGACTAGGTACCCGGCATGTACCTTAATTTCCAGATAAGATTCTGCAGCTACCAGTGAGCTCCAGGCCTGGTAACTCTAAATTGTCATTGCAATTAACCAACATAAAGTTAGTAAGGAGTGTGCATCTGACCCACAGTCACACTTTTGGCCGCCATATAGATGCAACTTTTTTTTATATTAATCTGACCTACCATCCTGTAGCCCAAGACAAGGGATGTCCCACAGCTTAGTATTTTGTGTGTGTATATTTATGTACCAAAGATTGCAGCTGTTGAAGCTGTTGACACTACTGAGTCCTTTAATTTCATTCTGAGA
Source organism: Hylia prasina (assembly GCA_013397195.1). NCBI lineage: Eukaryota > Metazoa > Chordata > Aves > Passeriformes > Sylviidae > Hylia > Hylia prasina. The sequence goes on along the minus strand of VYXD01000885.1, from coordinate 71,491 downwards.
AAGCCAGCCGTGTGTCTTATCTCACCAGCTTTGAATCCCCCCAGGGGTTCAGAACACCTCTGGTGGTTACAGTTTCTCTGTCTAAGAGCATATTGTAATATTCAAGACAGTGAAAACCTGTCCCATGCATTTGAAATGTGGAAAACCCATGCTCTAAATATGTGGAAAGACAAAAAAGGCAAGTTCATTAGAAATGTGAAGTAGAATGATTTCATAAGTTATGCATATCTTCAATATAATGACCCAAAGTCAAAGATGATTCCTTGGATACAGGTAGAAGGGCAGCCAGGATGATCAGTGTCACTTGTTGGATGCTACACTAATCCTGTATACCCAAGAAATAAAAGCAATGGCTAATTTGGAATCTGTAATGGCAGATTTGGAATGGCTAATTCCAAAGCAATGGCTAATTTAGAATCTACTCCAAATTTGTTGAAAGCCTTTGACGGATATCAAGGCTCCTCTATAAGCACCACAGAAGCAATCATAATCTATTTTCTCAGATAATGTATTTCAACTTGTAGTGTTTATTTATTAATCTGTTAGCATATCAGGAGATATATCAAATTCCTTGTCTAGCAAAAAGTTCCATTCCTAAAGAGAACTCGGGCTTTCCACATTCTTCCATTCTATGAAAATGACAAAAATTTTAATTGCTGGAATTAAGGGCAAAACTAGAGCTAACCATAAAACATCATTCATTAGTGACTCAAAGTGATGTTTTACATACCAGAATAACAAGGTCCTCTTGATACCATTGTTATCTCTTTCTGGTGCTTGCAAGCAGCTCTCCTGAGGAAGCATTCATTTTGGTAAGTGTCTCCATTTGATCCACAAACTGGAATATAGTTTGTGTGACACTGGAAAAGAAATTATAAAATAACCCAGTCATACAGAAATCAAGTGATTAATCTCAACTGCATATTAATATACAGGAAGATAGTTGAGTTATTAACAACATCTTATAACCCCTTTTGCTAAAGAGCAATTTGAAATATATTAGTTTTTCAGTATCACTATATGTATTCCTCTAGGATCGCTGAAATAATAGTCTTACTCCACATGGACTGAACATAGGAATTCAGTAGGAAAGATTAAAAGCACAAAATAACTATGGTGGGACTTTGCACTGGCTAGAGGGAATATGTCAGGCATCTAGAAGTATTTGAAGGATAAACACTGAGGAAGGAGAAAACTTCTTCAAGATAATACAAGAAAGGCTCAGGGGGTTGAAACTGAGCAAAGGAGAATTTAAGGAGAACAATGCTTAAGGGGAGATTTGCTGACCTTTTTGGTCAGAGCAGTCTTACAAAGGAGGTGGAAACAATCACCATTCTCATTAAATTTAAGAAGATAATGAGTCTTTTACTTGGTCAAAAATGATAATAATGCTTTTCTATTACTACACTGAAAAAATTAAATCTTAAATTTAGTAGAATTTGATAGAAATAGAAAGAAAGAGAGAAAAGTTATCATTCAGATTAGCTTTTGCAGAAGCTACCTGCCTTTTGCTGTTTTCTTACATTCTAATAGAAATGGATTATAAACCCCATGTACACATAATGTGCATTAAGGTGCTGGGACCACCAATCTGCCCAACTTCTGAGCATGCTGCCTGACTTCCTGCTGAACTGGAGATCCAAACCCTGCTTCACAGCATGGACAAGGAGATATTGCCCTGTTTGGGGATGTAGAGGTAACTGTAATGTCAGACGCCTTTTGCATTTCAACACCCCAATGTAAAAAGAACCCAACCAAAAGCAAAAGCCAAGAAGCAATTATGAAATACAGAGTAGCTACCAAATTTCTTGACCACACAAAGTTTATGATTAAACTGGTAGAGTTCAACCCCTTGACAATGCATGCAGAAATAACATTAGTTAAGCTAAAATGACTTAAAAATACAAGAGTTCCTTCTCCAAATTCCAAATGAGAGTCTCTCCCACAAGTTTCTTTGTGTTTTGATGTAGATAAAGGTCAAAATACTGAAATCTTAAAACATAATTTTGAAGGGTATTACCCTCCAATCCTTTGTCATCCTGCCATAGATGACCAACTGAGAATGAACTAAGCAGGTACAGACAGAAATAAATCACGCTGCCAGCTCTGAAAATTACTTCTAACAGTTTTGTAATACTTTCTCATAGTGAGTAGCTCTCAGACACTCAACCACAGCCATTAGTCCTGTCACATGCCATGCTGAACAGTCATTTCTAGAGAGTAATTAACAGGCATCTCCTGATGGGGACAATACTTTCCAATAGATAATTCTCCATTCAACAGATAATTCTCAGTTCTCCTTAGGTCTCTCTGTCATGTTTTAAATTTGCAGGTTCTGCGCTGAGGATAGAAAATGAAAAGTAAAGGGATTCCTTTTTTACAGTTTGGTAAGCCTTTAGTCATTCTGTACAATACAGTCCAAAGTTCTTCTGCAAGCACCCTTTAGGAATAAAGTTTTCTTGTATTAGAGGAAGTCCTCTAATACCTCAGATGGCCAAAAGGGAGAGCCTCTCCTCAGGCACAGGATCTGCTTGGCACATTGTGCCATGGGAAAATCCATCCAGTGCTGTGTGATTTCAGTTTCCAGCATCTGAATGGGTTGTAAGATTTGCTCACTGTCACTTTGCTCCTTTTCCTATTCTGTCCTATTGAAGCACTTATTAACCTGATTGTTGTCAAGCCTTTCTTACTGAGATTTGAAAAGAGCCCCATGATGCCTCTCTTTATCCTCAGCCACCTCCCCCATCTTACCTCCCCCACTGGTTCACAACACACTCACTAGGTGTTGATCAGTTTTTCATTCAGGTTTTGTAGAACTCATCCAAAATAGAGCGAAAGACCTTTTAGCCTGCAGAGATCTTGCTGCTATGATGTTATAGCTGTTTCAAACAACACTGAAATTTGTCATCCATTTTCCCGAATCTGAAGAAACTTTGTGCCAGTCTTGGCCTTAGTTCAGAGGTGGCTGTGATTAGTTGTGCCCCTCTGCTCCCCAAAACAAGTCTCTGTCATGCAGACCTCAATGCAGTCACAACTTCCTCGTGAGGGAAAGAGGAGAGGCAGGCACTGATCTCTTCTCTGTGGTCACCAGCGTCATAACCCAAGGGAATGGCCCGAAGTTGTGTCAAGGCAGGTTTAGGTTGGTTATCAGGAAAATGTTCTTCACCCAGAGGGTGCTTGGGCACTGGAACAGGATCCTCAAGGCAGTGTTCACATCATCAACTTGACAGAGTTCAAGAAACATCTGGACAGTGCTCTCAGGCACATGGTGTGACTCCTGGGGTGTCCAGAGCAGGGTCAGGAACTGGACTCAATGACCCTTTTGGATGCCTTTCAACTCAGCATATTCATGGATTCTGTGATTTCCCCTCCAGCAGGAGCATCTCATCTGACCACAACCTGGATCAATTTAATTTTGTAACTCTCTTGTTAGGGTACATTTTTCTAAAAACTGAAGTTTTAACAACATAAGAAATGCTTTGCTGGATGGGACCAGTGGCACAGTTATCCAGCTCTCTGATGAATAGGAAAAACACTTCTGGAAGAACAGGCTGATATTCCCACATCTTCCTTTCAGTGTCTCTTCAGCTGAACCACTGTACATAAATGTGTCTGTTTTCCTTTGAAAACCTTGCAATATCAGAAAAAAATTAGCTGGCTCTCCAATAGTGAAGAACCTAACAGTTTGGGCTGGGTGTGTGCTGCCTGGAAATTTTGGTGCTGTTAGTTGCAACAAACTGAGTAAGCTCAGAGTTAGAGGAAGATTTTCAGCCTGCTATGTCTGAAAAACACGGTATCTTCTCCTCACCCACAGACTTCTTTTCTAAGAGTATAGAATAAATTTTTCAAGAACTACAAGTAAACATGCAAGTAGTTTAAAAACAATACTATTGTAAAAAATACACTCTTCAAAACAAAGTAACAGTTTATCACATGGACTAGTTCTTCTATTTATGTCTTCAAGACCTGGTTGTTAGGAAGTCACAAAATTTACCACCTACAGAAAATAAATGAAACCTTTGGTTATCCTAGGCTTGTATTTCTTTCCCTATTTTTTTCCTTCACACTATTACTGAGCTTTGATTTTACTATTTTACATAAATAAATGTTACAGACAGAATGAGACAGATGATAAAGCCTCTTCTCATAAGAATTTTTTCTCCCTTTAAAAGGCAGTTAGAACAATGTCCCTAGCACAGGTGAACAGCACACTACCAAAAGACAGCTCTGAAACACTGGAATCCAAAACCAGTGTAAGATCATATACACACCATTGCTATTCTGGTTCCCCTTGATTTATTATTTATTGGAAACAGAAGACACAATTATTTTTAAAACATTGAAAGACAGCCCACTCCATGGTTAGCTGATAACACTGCCAGCTCTTCCAGTTTTACTGTGAATCTCGTACATAATATTTCATACATTTGTCCTGGCTATAAGCTGTCAAAAGAAAGAACTGCTGTATTGCTTTTTCTCTAAAAAAGTTGGCAGGAGGGGAGAAGAATTGCCATGATAGTTACAAAAACTGTAAACTAGAGGCTCAAAAACTGACAAAAAATTGAACCTTCTCTTTACTTCTTTTTAAAACTTCAGAAGACTTTTTTATTTATTTTTTTTTTCCTGAGCAGGACTAATTCATTGTTCTAATTCATAACCTTCATGATCACTGGTGTCTCTGCTGTTATCTGATCCAATCAGTGCCATTGAAAAAGGAGCTTATAGTAAGAGTCCATAAGCCTGTTGCTGAGTGGAATTTTTGAAGCAGTGACTCTACAAATACTTCAATACACCTGAAAGATTTGTTGGAAATGGCAAACAAAAAGGTGAGCAGCCCTTACCTGGAACTGACACGCACATTTCAAGCCATCACCCTCTTCCTTGCACACTCCTCCATATTTACATGACGATTCATCACACACTCTTACGTCAGATTCCCTTACATTTAACTCTGCAGAAAAATAGAAAAACAAGACAGAAAAGAAATTGTAAGATGAGTTATTTTGAGGACTGCCTTGTCCTTAGACCCTCTAAGCACCCCTGCTGTCTTACTCACATAGAGAAATTAGAGGAAAAATGCCAGAGCTGTTCCCCAGGCTGCTCTGCAGGGGCTCAGCCCTGCCCCTGAGCTCCTCTCCAGGGGTAGGTCCTGCTGTGCCTGGTTGGGAGAGTGGTTGTAGCTAAATGCTGGTTCACTACATAAACACATACAGAGAAATCGTGTGTTTATACTACCCAAATTCTCCTCCATGTTTCCCCTGATGGGGATACCACAGTACAAACCCCTTCTCCACAGAAGTTGTTTCTAGTAAGAGTCAGGAAATTTACACAAGTTATAGCCCATGTTTCTCACCTGCTACCTCTTTTTGCTTTACTCTCCACAAATGTCCTGAGGAAGTAGAAAAGCTGAACCATCAGAATTTCTCTGCCTGGTTTTCCAGTCTCTGCCATAGCCACATTGTTATCCTTCAGACTAAAAATAAACCCAACGGTGTTTAAACTATTATAATTTGCTTGCGCTGTAGGAGCCAGAGTAATGAACCAAAGATCTATGTCTTAGCTCCTGCATAAAAATATGGAGCACAAGTGGCAGCTCCTGTCACCACAAGCTTGCAGCACAGGCACAGCTGGCAAGAGGGAAACCAAGGCACTAGCTCCAGTACAAAGGTCACCTAACTAACTTCAAGCTCTTTTTGGATATCACAATCCAAGGCTAGTTTTAAGAGAGAATAAATATATTCTTTTGAAATAAGTATTTGATTTCAGCTATATATAGGAAAGAGAGCCAAAGAAAGCACAAGTGGGATAATGGAAGTAGTCAGTGTCCACCAAAATGTGACCTCATCAGGCTGTGTGGGAACAGGGCTGGTACTATTGATTTCAATGAAAAGGTGAAAATAACACCAAGGGCTCTTGAAAAATCCCCTGACGCTGTTAAGTGTGCAGTGAAATCACAGGATATCATTCAAAGATATCTATGCTACAGTTCAAGTCAGAAACTTTCAGGACTCTATAGCAAGTATGATCCACTAAAGAGATTCACTGACAGTGGTGTGCTTTAAAATAATGTCTGTGACTTTTAATAAGCAAGCCCTATCCAGAAAACTGGCTTAAAGAAAGAACTGAACGCCAGCCATTCAGAAATGGGGAAAGGTAGGTCAAAAGCAGAAGAAAATAATCCTTGCTGCCACTTAGAGTCTTAAATAAGCAATCAGGCTCCTCCTCACAGCAGTATCAGCACTTTGGTATGACAGTGATAGACACCCTGGAAAACTGCTCCTATGTGTTTATGTAACATTTTACGCCCACACATATATATTATATAAATAAATAAATAAATAAACAAACAATAATTACTGTAATAAATTTTACCACTTTTGCCACATGATTCTGTATTTAACGTAGCATAATTATGTATTTATTCATGGCACTGAAATTATGTGGTTACAGCTCAATGGAAAGTCCAGTTATAATTCACACATCTTTTTGTCAACCATGAAAAAAACCTGAGAAACATATTGATTCTTTTCCCTCTGTATGTCCATCACTCCCAAAGGCATAAATGGGGAGGGCAATGCCTGTAACAATGGGCAGATAGGTATCCTGGTTGCCATCACAACCCCGTGCCTGTGTTCTCTAATGTTATTCTTAATGTCGCCGCTCATCAAGCGTGACTGCTGCGTTGTAGGGACCAAGCTAATGTGACAGAACATCGCAGCTTTTCAATTTAATGTGTTCATAACTCACTCCTGAAGGAAATGTGCCCTTCTTACTCTTCATGAAGATCTGTTCCACGAAGATGAACAAACTATCAAAATTAATTAAGGGGAAATGGTTGCCATATCTGAAAGACAGGTCCACCTTTAGTGATATTACGTTTGAGAAAATGCAGTTCTAAAAAGGAATAACCATACAGTCAAATTAGAGCGTGCACTGCTTTCAAAATACTGTGTTCATCAGGTCAGGAAAATAATGAGATGTTGGTCCCCGCTACTCAACTCTCAGCTGAGCATGCTGGACTCAGTGCTTTGCAGCATCCTACCCCGTGCTCCTGACCGGCAGAAGAAACATCTCAGCAGCTCACATCCAGCTTGAATTTCTGGGAGTCTACACAATGTCCAACAGCTTAAGCAGTTTAGTGCTGACTTTTCCTCAATATTGCTGTTCCCCCAGTGTGGAGAAGGCACACAGACATCCAGAAAGGAGCGCCTTCACCACAGCGGTGGGCAAGGGACCTCACTTTTTTTCAGAGGGGGAGCACTTGGTAGACTCAGAAAGAGAGGCCAGATAGCAATTCAGCATCAAGGCTGAACTCAAGATGTACTTGCTCATAGCTTAGCTATTGCTCTGCTTGCAAAAGCCAGAGAGAAAGGGAAAGATTTCAGAACTGAACTGTAAGAAAGGATATTAAGATGGGAGTGCAGAATTAAACCTTGTGAACCTCTCTCACTCCAAGAAAAAAAGACTTTTGGGTTTTTTTTTGATTGCAAAGGAGGAATTAAGAGGACAGAAAGCACACTGCGCTTGTAATAGTTACTTCATTTTAGGCATGGACTGTTTTTCTTTCCACATCAATGATAGATACTGTTTATAAACTTTATGGCACTAAATGAACACTGAGCAGGAAAGGTCATGCAGAGACCAGGAGAAAACATGATTTTCCAAAGTTGTACAAAAGACAAGATATCCTGGTGATTGGCACTTGAACATGACAGATGAACTTTATTCTGTGACAGGATGTCACCTAATCCCTTATTCCATTCAGTGGCAACTTCCAGCAGCAGCGAAATTAGGTGCTGAACATGTGCACAATTCCATCTGATGGAACCACAGGCGCTGGGAAGTGTGCTGGCTATAATTACTTCTGCACCCACAGCATTCCACTCAAAAATGAATACATGTGGATGGGTGGATGGGTGCTAATAGAGTGGTGTGAGGAAGAATTGTAGATGTCTTGCATGTCTGAAGTGTGCTCTCTTTTCAGTGAATTCCCCACAGACAGAGAATTAAAACCGGGTTTCTGCAATTATTTCCAGAAGAATAGAATCTTCATCGTAAGAACAGATCCATGAGAGGGGCAAGAATATGTAGCAAATTGTTTAGGGTAATTTCTTGCATGTTTCTTTAATGCCTGTTGTAACTCATTCCCTTGACTTTCAGCAGGTATAAATAAGAGAAAGCTTCAGTGTGATTCATTACACACAGTTAGAATATGCTAGGTACTAATCCATCAATTCCCAAGAGAAAATATAATTAGCGCAATTAAATCAGGCTTCCAAATTTATGATAAAATTAATCTCCAAAGACCTAAAATGAGGTATTAAAAATAATTTGCTAGTATCTGTTCAGCCAATACACTTCCTGGTTGTGTGAGTCTTGACTGGCACAGAGCAACTTGCAAAGACCCATGTAAGGTCTTCTGAGTTTGTCTTTTTTTCTCTGTTGAAAAGAATTCACTATATGAACATTTGTTACATCACTAAAAATGAGGAAAGCCTTCTCCATTTTGACTCCTTAGAGAGAATGTGAAATACAGCTCAATAAGTAGCTGTAGATTGGCTTTTTGCCTGTGACCTCAAAATTCATTGCTCTGAGGCTCTTGTTATAAGGTAAATCACATGTGTCAAAATGCTGAACCTGAAAATGAAATCAAATTTGTAGCTTTAAGTACATCAAACATGTTGTTTCCATCTGGATACCTCAAGAATAAAGTAAAATTTGAGATGGACAAATCTGTTTGCTTTGCTTTTTCAAAACCCATGTTTCTCCTGGGGTTGGCAATAGTACATAGTAATGATGAATGGATATAAGGAACCAAGAAATACCTTTCCCACATGAAAGTGAGCATGTGAATATTGCAGCTGTTCCTGAGAAAAAATTCTCTCTGCCTGCCTGTCTATCTGTTTTCTCTTTCTGTAGTTAAGATTCCAAACATTAGAGGTGTTGGGACCCCTTGTTGCCTTTTGCTCTTGACCTATGGGTTTGGTAAAAAAGGGCAAGTAATTTCTACCATTTGCATTACAGGGAAAAAGCAAGTCTTTTCTGTCCTCCAAACAGTTTGTTTTTTGTAAAACCAAGCTTTAAATTAGGATGTACGACCTCTCATGGAGGTCATATATAGACACATACACACAGACAGACCTGGGAGAGTTCACAAAAAGTCTGTAACCCTACAGCTTAATAGAACCCCCAAAGTTGTAAGAACAGTTGAGTTGAGTCAACACTGCCTTGGAAAAGGGCTCAGGAGAAACTATGTTGTGTAAGGATATGTTAGAGCACACGAAGTCTACTGGAGATAGTGATGTTATGACTGGATGAGTTCTTAGGACTACAAAACAGAGTCAAAGAAGGCAAAATCTGATGAACAGAAAACCTACAACCAGCTCAGTTTTGGGAGTCAATCTTATGACTCTGGATTGGCTTGGGTAAATCACTTGCTTGTTTTTTGTGGGTTTTTTTGGGTTTTTTGTTTTTTGGGGTTTTTTTTGGTTTTGCCAAATTATTTATAAATGAATGGAGAATTTAATGGGGGGGAAAAAAAACCCAACAAAATCTTCTCTTATAAAGGGAATGATAAAGCTGAGGCATTCACATGACAAATACAGTAATAACCTGAGTCTTAAATCAAACTCTTGAATAAACCTTTACCCACCAGTCACAACCTTTGCCACACAACAAAGATGATACTCGGAGCCAGGCCTCTGATCCCATGCTTTCCAAGGACAGCCTGCTCACTTCAACCAGGTGAATCTGAATGGCACTGCAAAAAAGATTATCCAGGGAAGTATTTTGGATGTCCCTGGAATACCTCTGCTCACCACCTGCTACCAGCTCAGAACAAAACTCCACAATTCTCCTGTAAATCCTGCCGATCCCTTGCAGACATACGAGCATCCCATCTGGTAGTGGCTTCAGTCACTTCAGATTTCCGTCACCTACAGTGACTCTGACATTGGTTCCGACACTTAGCTCACATGCACACATTTATACATAAACATTTACATTTAGATGTCTTAATCTACAAGCTCAGCTCCATCCCACAGCTTTTCAAAGTACATCCAGAACAGCCGTTCCTGCAGGAAGTCATGCAAATGCTTACAGAGCTGTTTCACCCAGGCTCTGAACAGAAAGCATAATTGTGGGAACTTCCTGGTATCTAGGAAAGGTATCTGTTAGGAAAAATACCTTTAAAATACCTAAGCCTCCCCTGACACAGCTTCATGCCTTTCCATCGGGTCCTGTCACTGTTCACCAGAGAGAAGAGATCAGTGCCTGCCCCTCTGCTTCCCCTTGTGAGGAAGATGCAGACCACCAGGAAGTCTCCCCTCAGTCTCCTCTTCCTCAGGCTGAACAGACCAAGTGACCTCAGCCACTCCATGTGTGGCTTCCTGTCTAGACCCTTGACCCTTCCCCATCCTTGGGACATTACTGGTTTTAGCACTGCAATTAAAGGAGAATGTGGCTTTTCTTGCTTCATCAGTTAGAGAACAAAATATTACTAAAACATTGGAAAAACGAGTTTCCCAAGCAAGTGTGTATCATTGACAAAACCTGAGATTACCATTTATTTGGTAACCAGTAAGAAACCTCTGCATTATATTTTCCAGAGCATTTTATTGTCCTCATGTTTCAGCAGTTATGGATTATGTAAATCACAATAATTTGCATTGTAGAGTTTATGTTTGATGATTTTCTTCTCAGAAATTGTCATAGGTTATGGGTGAAGAAAAGAGAGCAGACAAGCCCCTCAGACAAAATTAGCAATTACTTGTCCAAATAAGTAATGCTTGCTTGTGTCAAACAAGGCAAAGCAAGACAGAATAGGTCATGCTATCTTGTTCAAATGAAAAATTATGTTTTTCGGAAAAGAAAACAGACAGTAAGACAAACTACTGGGAAATAATTCAGGGAGAAGAAGGATGCCCTTCAGACACTGCATAGCCCCTTTGAAGTTGGTTGTTGCCACTGATTTGAGGTGACAGTTTAGCAAAAAAAAAAATTATAAGAAATTAAAAATGTAGAGAGTTGAGAGAGAACAACATAAAGAATTTTTAAATAAAGGCAATCAGAGAAGAAAAAGAAAAAAATGAAAATGTAACATAAGAAAATCTAAAACAAATGTAAGCTTTAGATAATTAAACCAGTTAAAAGTCATTTAAATATCTTTTTTGTGACATTATATATAATTTTCTTTCAGACATGAATTAAAAGGAAACAATTCATTGGGACTGCCAAGAGGTTATATTAAAAAAAAAACTAAAAAAGAAACAAAATTATTAAAATTAATTTACCCTTAAAAAACATAGACAACTGTAATCTAACAGTATGCAAATACTCCCACATTTTTTTTAATTGGTCAATTGATGGATGTCTTGTGTGGCTGATAGCAAATCTGCTGTTTTGAAAACAATCTTAGGCAGTATTAGAGGATGGAAAAACCTGTTTTGCTGTGTCTCAGAGCAATATTTAATGCTCAATTGTGCAGAAAGAAAAAATAAAGCTGTGCTTTGGCTCTTGAAAATGCTATCTGAGTGAATAAAGCTTGAAATATTTCCCTAAAACTACTTTTACAAGACTGCATTAGCTTTTGATTGCTTAAGTGCTGTCCAATTTATCTAGGATGATTATACTTTTACATTTCAAATCACCATAGTCTCCCTTTTGAACAGAGGAAAACTGAATGCATACATGCTGCTGAAGCAATTAGTATTCTTGTACACAATAGGAAACCGCAGCAATTTTTAACAACTAGCACTCACACAGCAAGGTAACAACACTGGCTTTGAACCTGAGAGTCTCCCACACTGCAATATTCACATTGCTAGGGTGCCTGAGACTAACTCTATTCAGTGTGAAAAAAGTAAGGAAAAGTGCCATAGTGACGAATGTTTGTATGACAGCTCCATCAAAATATTGGGTGCAGCCGGTGGTACATTTCTGTTGCCACCAAGGGAAAAAAAAGTACTTGCAGAGAAAGCTAATGCACTTCTTTCTTCTATTAAAAAACTTTGACAATATTTCAGAAATTCTGTATAATCTGGAGGTGAATATGTAATCAAACGGTACAAACCCACAAGCTGTGCAGTTGGTTGGAGACAGGGATAGATGTGGTGGGTACGTGGAATTGTTTTCTCTCTCATAAACACTTTTGTATCAAGGTCAGGCAGTATAGCGATCTGGCCTTCAGGACCTGGGTCTGGTGTGCTTCTCTGTCAGCAGCTACCCAGGGCATTACTTCAAAACTTGCTTACAAAGCAGAATATGTCTTACTACAAAAATTTATTGACTATGATTATGCAAAGCCATTATAAAAAAGTAAGCATGTCATTGCATATTTTTACATAAAATTAAAATAAAGTATTAGAAAAGGAATGCGTTCAAATAACATATTTACAGCAAGATTGATTAAAACATATATTATCAATCTTCAGCCTCTAAGGAAACCAAGGCTGTGCAGGAGCTGCAGTTTTCCAGACAGGTTAGTTTGTTCCTATAACTTTTGCACTCACTGTGCAAATTCAGCCAAATCTGACAGCAGGAGAGGCGTGGGACACTGATCTTCCTACAAGCTAATGGAAAATCAGTGGCTGCTTGGAGAAAGGAGGTCTAATGTCTCCACTGCCAGCTGGAGGAATTCAGGGCATGTCCTGGTTTCAGCTAGGATAGAGTTAATTTCTTCTCAGTAGCTCTTACAATGCTGTTTTGGATTCAGAATGAGAATGGTGTCGATAATACTTGATGTTTGGGGTTTTTGTCATGTTTATCCCAAGCTGAGGACATTTTTTCCTTGTCTCATGCCCTGCCAGTGAGGAGGTGTACCAAAGAAAATGAGGGAGCACAGCTGGGACAGGTGACCCAAACTGACCAAAGGGATATTCCACACCACAGAGCATCGTGCCCAGTATATACCATGGGGGGAGTTACCCAGAAGGGCGGATGATCTGGGTTCAGGAAATCTGTCACCAGTCAGTGGGTGGTGAGCAATTGCATTGTGCATCACTTGTTTTTTTCCCTTTTTATTATCATTTACCATTATTACTGTATTTTACTTTAATTTCAATTATTAAACTGTTCTTATCTCAACATACAAGTTTTCTTTGATTCTCTTCCAAATTCCACTGGGGCTTGGGAGGAAATTGAGAGGGGGTTAAGGAGTGGCTGCATAATGCTTAGTCTCCAGCTGGGATTAAAACCATGACATTGGGACAAGGCTCATGCAACAAGAACACAAATGCATGTGAAGTGTTTCTTTTCACAAACACATGCAAATAACTGGCTCTTATTGACTCTTTTACACTCATGGCACTGTCATGGTCCTTGCCATACTGAGACTCAGAAATTTAGACTTGGATCTTGTAAACACATTGACTTTCAGGATACAGGAAAACTCTTGCTGCTGAACACTAATGCCTATACAAATGGATTTATTCTGGTAGGTTAACTTTAAAAATAGTGCTCTTACACTTCACCAGCCTTTGACAACTAATGGGAATCTTAGGAAATTTTTCATTTGGGTAAATTATACTGTTAAATCTTGACAGTTGTGCAACATGTGCAATTACAGTCAGTGGGAAAATGTTATTTGTCCTTGTTCCCTTAATGTTCCCTCACTTTCTTGCTCTCTCTTTCAGTTTGCAGAGTAGATGGTCAAATACCCAAAACACTTGCAAGAAATTTTCTAAGGGTCTTCTGTCTTTCCTTTCCTCTGCCTCCCAAACTGGGGAGCTTCTCTGGCTTTCCAGCATCATTGTCCATATAAGAACACATCAAGCAAGCACAGTGCTCCCATGGAAGCTGTAGCTTTGGACAATGAATCCTTGTCCTGAAGAAATCTTTCTATGCCAATTACAAACCAAGGTGAACTCTTCAGTCCTGCTCATGAGGTAAATCTGGGTGTTAGTTCCCTAAGCCTGTAGAGGAGTGACAAGCTGCTCAGATACTGAAACAACAGTGCCCTCATTTATACTCCCGAAGAACCTGAAGCCAAGTAAATAGTGGTAAAAATGAACACTAAAGCAACTACTTATCTTCCATAAACATTGCAGGGAATTTCTTCTTTGATCTGCAGGTAACATATGCAACTCCAGCTGATTTCTAAATTGGAAAATAACATTGGTCAAATTCTGATCCCACTTCTTGCACAAATCTCAAAGAGTTTAGAGTCCAGGAACCAGTTTGCCAGATTAAGAGCCAGAATAGAGATGTCATGTTCTATTGGGTCTCCAGAATTACAACATTTGCATACAGGTGGGGGACTGATGGCTGATGGCTCTTCCTCCTCCTGGTGCATTTCCTTTTGTTTGCTGCTCCTAACTTTCATTTTTTTCTACAGCAGAAGAGAAACAAGCCCTGGTGTGAGCAGCTCTGTGATGCCAAGAAGACGTAGCCTTTCTATAACCATGTCAGGCATCTGATCACTGCCCACAGAGCTCTCAGTGAGAGAGAGGAGCCATTGTCTCTGTGAGCAATAGTAAGAGAAGCGTTCAAAGGTCATGAGGTTTTTTGTCATTGTTGAAACAAGGGCTGAAGTCAGCAGAAACCTGATCATATCAGAAATATGTCCATTTGCCACAAAGCCCATATATTTTCTTCACTCTCAAGGTCATGTCAATTTATGTTTGTCTTCAAGTCCTACCATGAAAAGAACTGACCTCTGTATGTGAACTGACACTTTCCTCTAAGCAAAGCTGTGGAAGTGACTTGGCTTCTTGTTTGTTTTCATTTTAAAGACATTTGAGAGGAAATCAAAGCCAACTATAGTTACTCTTTAACCTCCCCACTTTCTCTTTCCCTTATTCTTCTTGTGGTTTCAGGGTCAGAGAGATGTTTAAAGAGCAGTTGAGTCTTGGTCCTTGAAAGCTCCACAGAAAGTGCATTCACATCTGTGGAACAGCCTCCCAGGTTGTCATGTAGGGATGAGTTTACCTTCTGGTAGCCATTTCTTCAAAAACTAACATAAATTCAATAACTCTTTTTAAAAAATAAAACACTTCCCAAGTGTAATGGAAAGCACTTAGAGGGAACAGCTAGATCTTCATGGATGAACCAACACAACACTGACATAGATTATACTGCACAACTCAGGTTATTACACTAGCTCTGCATATTACACATATATATGATTGCCAAAAATTGTTTGTTTCTTGGGGGAAAAAAGAAGAAATATTTTAAAAATTAAAATTAAATACATGTGTTCAAACCCCATATTTTCAGTAAAAAATATTTTCAGTGTTCACTGTTGGCTCCTATGCTACTACTCCTTCCCTTCTACTTTTCCATGTATCACAACATTTTTCCTCTAGAGTTAAAAAAATGGAAGAATTAAATTCTCTGGAATGGAAAGTCCTTGCATTTCTCAGCTACAAACCCAAGAAAAACAGGTGTTTTTTGGTGAATTTTCTAGAAAAATACTATTTCCTATGAAATGGTGTCTGGTGAGGAGCAAGTCCATATCAAAAGGTGTTTTGCTATTTGGCATACATAATTTGAGGCTCCAGTCCTTTAAATGCCTGCGCAGAGACTTAACCTTGAGCATTTGTGATATCTAAGTAAGCTAAATGGAACAGATCATGGGCAAGACAAAGAATGTCCTTAACTGTTTGTAGGATCAAGGACACAAGCAATTTTTCGAGGATCTGATTTTTATGCAGAAAACAATTAACTTGACTTAGGCTTCTGTTGGTTACAAATGTGTACAGTTACAGAGTGGAGAATTTTTTTCAAGCGTTGTTTATTTCCCAGATTTGAAACTTTCCCTTAAAAGCAGCAGAAAATATCTCACAAAAAAGTTGTCAGATAGTGTATTAATCTTAATTATTCACTCTCTACAGGGAAAATGCTGCTGTCTGCAAGACCATTTGACAGCAGAAATCTATAATGTGACTTCAAATAGCTTAAATTTTAGATATTACTCATTGCTCCCAGTTACTGTCATTAGCAGCTACGTGAAATACCTGGAGGCTGCAGTGAAGATCAAATCTCCCTTCTGAAAGGCATGGGTAGAACCAGCCCATTACTTACAGCATAAGCAGAGAAGCCATACAAATTGTGATAAAAATTAGATAATATCATTTCCCTTTCGGTGGATGTGAGTGAGGAAGAAAAGTATATATAGAGGGAAGGATTTATCCAAGGCAGCAACACAGGGCCAAGGCAGGATGCCACAATAAACCTTGTTCCTGTCCAATTGTTTTGCTGCAAGGTTATCTTTTCTCACTCTCACCACCTTTCCTTTAATAGAAATATTTTCAACACCACAGCTAGAAAATCATTGTTATCACCAAAAATGGAGCAGACATAAAAAGATTAAGGCAGTGCATGTTGATGAATTTAAAAAATGAGAGAAAAAAATGAATACTAACTCGCTAAGGCTACTAATGCTAACTAAAGAGTTATGTTGATGTATTAATGCAGCTTGCAGGACTCATTTGCTGTATTCAAATAGCTGATAATCACTGCTCAGAATTCAAACTGTGCTGCTGTGATAGAGCCTAATGCAAACCCAGAAATATGTCTCATAGTCCCACTGGGAAAAACTCTTGTTTGTTCAGGAACACAGCACTGTAGGGGGTTGGCTCTTGTGCAGCAACACATGAAAATATGGAGGAGCCTGAACAAGCTTTTGGGATGTGTTTTGCCCTAGGGAGGGTGGGACAGGGGGGAGAAGAACAGGGTAAGTTTGGCTTAAATGAAAAACAGATACTATTTTTCAGAAAAGACAGTGTCTTTGCAAGGATGTGAGGAAAAGGACCTATGCTGGCAGCTGCACCCCATGTAGCCTTCTCTGACAGAGCAGGTGGTGTCCCTGTGCATTCAGGACCAGTTTTCTACTGGAGACACCTCATCTCACACACTCTGTCTTTCCAATCAACCAAGATCTTCAGGAGCTGATCCATTCCTTGCATAAACTGTGAGAGAAACCACTCCTGCAAGGCTCAACTATGAGTGTAGCTCAAGGCTGACTGAACACGGGGAGAAACCTGCTGTATCTAGAATATCCAACTGACATTTTCCAAAAATGCCAGCGCATCACCTGTCATCAGGAGGTGATGGGGGCTACAAAGGTTTTGAACTTCTAGCAAGATCTGAAAACTGTAAACCTGTCATAAGTCTTATTTCCAGCTTTGTAAAAGTGGAAGAGCCTGCCAAACTTATACACAAATTTCTGAAGAAAAAAGTAAATTTCAAGTCTACATAACCTCCACACTAGAGAGACTACAGATCAAACTTGACAGGTTGTGTTCACAGGATAGGAAGGTCTTAATTCCAGAACCAAATTTCAAATTTAATTTAGAGTTAGTAGTGCCTGACACCCATTTTCTATCTGGAAGAGTCTGCCTTGCCTTCCCCAGAGAAAATCTGTAAAGTATTTTCCATGTCACAAATACCCATTCAGTGCTACTCCTGGAAACTGTTCTGGCAGGGCTGGGCCACCACCTTCAGCTGAGTCGATAAAGGGATAGGTGAGTTGAACACTTGGTGAGGGATTCAGCATTACCACTGCCCGTCTGCACCAGCATTTGCAAAGTTAATAGAGACTGATAGAGCTGAGGCAAAAGGACAACTTTCAGAAAACAGTCTTCTTGTAATAATTATGGTTATGAATGTTTTCCATAACCTCAGTCAAGCTCTTTGGGCAAGATCTCCACTGACACTGCTGATCGATTCTTCGTACACAGGATTACTGAAAGGCCTGTGAAAACAAATAACTGGAAACATCTTCCCTCCAATTCCCAAATGCTGTTCACAACAGTTTCATATAAACACAGCCTTACTTGTAACCAGGTGAGGGAAATCAGCGGGGCCTCATGGCCATCTCTTACATATTATATTCTGCTCCCAGCAGCTGTAAATTCAACACTTCGCTAGACATTAAATTTACTCTCAAGAAACATTTTCTAAGAGAGGCGACAGAGTTATTGCACTGTTGCAGCTGTGGAGTCAGATGGCAGTATGCCAAAACTCCAACAAAATTTTAAATTAGAAATCTGACCATCTGCTATAGGTGGGAAAAAGAGGCTTTTATGTCCAGGCTCCTCCCTTAGTTTTGTAATTTCCCTGGTACCAAAATGCATGGTCTGGTGTGCAACAGATGCCATATGCTTTCCAATGACTTCTTATTTGCAGCTGATAAGCACTGGAATGTCTTAAATATTGAAGAGAATCAGGAATTACTTCTTAAATGGCATTATATCCTGCTATTACTCAGCCCGTGACAAAGCAAGGTAGTACTTTGCAAAAGCTTCCAGTTACTTTGGGATATCCCTAGTAATAAAATCTGCTGATTTGTACTTGAAACAGGATCAACAAGGAGAACACAATGTTTTTGACCACCTGCATCCTAACTAGATCTTCAACCAATAGTTAGAGCTGGTGTATCTTTAAATATTATGGTAAACTGTTTGAGGGCTTCTTTGAAACCTATAAAAAAATGGGACTGTCTTCAGATAGGAAATCATATTTTTGGGGTCTGACATTCATATAAAAATGTTATGAAATTCTAAATAAATACAGAACTGGAAACATTTTATTAATGCTTACATGAACATTGACTATACTGCTTTTATATAATTCTAAATCACAGCCTAAAGGAATGATAGAAAAGTATAAAAATGGACCTGAGGTATCACATTGTACATTCCTGGATGGGAAAACACACAATGCCTTGGATCTGAGATGAATATGCCAGGTCCTGATGTTAAAATGTGCTTGTTTAATCAATAGTGAAGATGAACACTAAAAGAAGGATTCTGTTTAAGTGTTTATTCTAACACTGAATTGTAATTGTATATATCATTATAATCCCCCATGCATTATTCAAATGATCACTCCTGTTCCTATTTTTGCTATACAAAGTGGGGAAAAGAACAAAGTCCCTGAAATATATCTAGAGCCATGTATTGACTCAATAGGTACTTCAAAGGCCAGTTATACTTATCAATATTAAACTTTAAAAAAAAAAATAGAATTCACTCTTTCTCCTGACAGATAAAAGACTCAGATTTTCTAGGGGATATTTGCACAGCCCATGGGCCACTTCTTTCTTTCCTCTTCTTCATTCTACATAGTGGTCTACAAAATATGTTTGGGGGCTGTTGGTCCATTAAATGCACATCTTTAAAGGAGCCTGGCTCAAAGGGCCCCATGATTGGGCTGAAAGATCTCCCTTCTCCAATGTGAAATGGCACCAGAGACACTCTTAAAGTGTTTAATTCCCAAATACCATGTCTGCACCCGGGCTCAGCCTTATGCACGCAACACAGACGTTTGTAATATCCACTGTGCAGAAGAGAGTTTTGTCCAGAATGCTTTTTGAAATCTGAAGACGTAGCTGACATACCTTTAGAATACTAAAAAAATCACAAAAAACTATTATTAGAGAAGTCACATTTCCATATCCTTTTAGGATTACTACAGAGAAATGTCATGGAAATTTAGCCAATTTTTAGTATTTCCTAAGTATATTTTAGTAGTTTTTCTAAAGAGGTCATATTGGATACAGATGGGTAATTATGCAGTGCCTTAATCAACTTTCTATTCTTGCTATATTTATGTCACAGTGCACAGGTTTCCCACAAAAACTGGTTTGGGGCTAATCTCTCAATGATTTGGTAGCTGTGGAAAAACATTCTGTCTATATGAGGCTGTCTGAAACATTAAGATATCAAACACATAAATCTGCTATTGTGCCACTGCAGGACTTAAAAAATATTATTAATATGTATTTTGTAATACCTAAGGTGTCCACAGGACTTTAGAACAGATGAACACAA
Source organism: Hylia prasina (assembly GCA_013397195.1). Taxonomy (NCBI): domain Eukaryota; kingdom Metazoa; phylum Chordata; class Aves; order Passeriformes; family Sylviidae; genus Hylia; species Hylia prasina. Next base: position 51,719 of record VYXD01000885.1, on the reverse strand, counting down.
ATTTCAAAGGCAAGATAAACATTAATTCAGTTAGATCAAAATACAGAAAGAATAGATAATGAAAAGCAGTGCCAAGAGTCAGATAAAGGATGCCAGGCATTAACAATAAACCAGAAGAAAAACTTTTAGGAGAGGTTCAGTAGTTCCTCTTAGCTGCCCCTCATAATAACAGTTTTCAGCATTGTGTACTGGCTATGTTATCTTTTTAAAACTGAATCAAAATCATAAATTTAATATCTTTATTCTAAATTTAGGCTTTAGACTCTCATTATAAGCTCTCACAGCTGGGTACTTTTAGAAGGTTTTGGGGAAAGAGTGGGCTAGAAGCACTCGCTGTTTAGAACAGCATGAGTCTTTTATGGGTTTTATTGCTGGTGCCATGCAATTTTACACTTCTTCGTGCATTTAGAACTTCATGCCTTTCCTCACAGCTCAGGCAGCTTTTGGAAACAGCCATTGCCTGACACATTAACAAGAAAACCAAACACTTTGTGCCACATGCCATCGTATGACACTTAGGGATACCCTCGTGCCAAACTCCGTGCTGGCTTCCAGGGCTGTGGCACTGGAGATGCCTGAGCCAAGCTTTGGAGGGTGAACAACAAGTAGCTCCTATGCTGAGCACGTGAATCAAAGCTGCACTGGGATCACTCCTTCAGCACACAGGGGAGAGGGAATATGGGACTGCACTCTGCCAGTTCTAAATAGCTCAGGAACCGTGAAACCCCAGAGGGATCCAAAGAAATGTGTTTTCTCTCCTTATCTTATTCATTTCTTCTTCTCATATTAACCTCAGTCATTTTGCATTGCCCAGCTGGACAGCATCCTTCAGCAAATGGAAAGGACCTTTAAAATTAGGCAAAACTGCAAGACTTAATGATCAGCACAGTTCACTCATCCTCTCTGTTTCCAACACTATTGTAAGGCTCTGTGCATCTTCCCTATTTTTGGATACAAAGGAATGCCCACCTTTGACAAAGTCCCATTTTCACTGATACAACCATGAATTGGCATAATTAAGGTGCTTGAAAGTATCCATAATTCAATCCTAGTATTAAAACACAAGATAAAACCAAAATGGGCTGAAAGGTTCATCTTTGAGAAACATTGTGCAGAAACCATCAGAACTATGGTGGGTAGGAAAATTTTATTCTATTTTATCTGTGAACGATCTCAACTTCATTCTTTCTTTATCCACCTCTTATCTTTCTTTTCTTAGATTTTTCACCTCATCCTAATTTTTGCAGTAACTTAGGATCCACTTCCATCTTGGAACTTAAGTTGGAACACATTGGCAGCCAATACTTTGGAGAAGAAACTGGACTGGGGTAAGTATTGCAAAAAGCAAATTAGAATGTGTAAAAAAGTAATTATAACAATTTTAAAGAAAATAAGTAACAAATAGTTTAAAAATGGATTATAATGATTGTACACTATACTTCTAGTAACTACCTTACAGTTTTAACCCAAATAGGGGACTAATTCTCACTATAAACCAATGTAGACAATAAAGACAGTAGCAAACCTAAAGCAAGAAAGGAATTATATGAAAATGCAATTATGCAAGAAGACTTTACTTCATATATCCTTAAACTTATAGGCAATGATGGGTCAGTAGATCTGTCTTTGGAAGCACTGACTGCAAATAGAGCAGATTTTCTACATGCATGGGTAAAATGTATGTTTGTATTTTATGTCTTATAGAACTGAAACAAATTTTCTTGCCCAAGTCAAGCACAAATTACTTTATCTCAGTAGCAAGATGGTGACATTCTCTGAATTTGTCTCTTGAGCCCTTTTCTAACCTATTATATATGGTTCAAACAATTCTTTAGATAGGTTATTAAAAATAAATGTAACATTTCCCTTCCTCTTCCTGGTATCTTCATTTGAGATCTAACTCTTCAGTGGTATCTGAAAGCAAAGAACTGTACAATATATTACAAACTACAGATATAAAAATAGTGCTGCACTCAACATGGGAGAATTTCTTCTCTTTCAGAGAACCTGAATGTTGTACTTCTTGCAGCTTTTCCTCACCATTATGGCATTTATGCTTCCTATGTCTGACATTTCAAGTATTTCTTAAAGAATCTTGAAGATCTTGGGCCCTAGCTTTTTTAAATGGCATTTGAAGAGGATTCTTTGATGCTCACTCAGTATTACAACTTTTTAATGGTATTATTTATATTTTAACAATTTTATTAATGTATTGCTAGTATCTTTTAGCAATACCTTTCTACTGGGTATTTTCTATGATAAAAATTAAACAATGTATTTTTTATGTGAGTGGGATTTACACTTAATATAAACTCTCTCAGCTTCTGCATCTGAGCAGTTGAGACATGCCTTAAACATGCCTCAGCTGCTTAAAAAGGAAATGTGAACACAGGGCACAAGAGAATCTCCCAGCACTCTCTAACTAGCCCCCCAGTATAGATAATCAGAGGTTCATGGCTGCAGCAGCTGTCATGAGTGCTTCTGCCCTGTCATCTGAGTGAAAATTCAGATGATTTAACCCTCAAAAAATTCCCAGGGAATTCAACAAGTCATGGAAAGAGAAAATGGAAATGCATACTGATTTTATACCTGGTTCTTATAGTTCAGGTTATTTTAGATCCGAAATCCTTTGGTCAAGGATCCCTCCTGTAGGTTCCACATGACTGAGGATAGACAAGACTATGACAGAAGCAAAGGGGAAACCAAAAACTATAGTACTAAGATTTTTTAAATCATTATTTAATGCCCAGCACCACAGTCATGGGGAAGGCACTGTCCACAAATACAATGGCTGATAGTCCATGACTAAAGAGCAAGGAAGAGCCTTCAGAAAAGACAAAAATGCCACAAAAACTTAACAGCTTCTTTGCCTGAGTGTTTACTGTGAACACTGAGGAGATATTCCTTCCTTATACACAAAAGCTTGGAACAGACTTGCAGTTTCCCAGTTTGTGTAGGGTTCCTGCAGAGTGTTCCAGGCAAATTAGCAGAAAAGCAGTTAGAAGAGCAAAACTATAGCAGAAAAAAAACCACAAAACAAATATGGAAGAGCCAGCATGACTTTGCAAAAGGGATCTGTACCAGAGAAAACTGCTGGACTCAACTTTGAAAGAGTAAAGGAACAGGTGAACAAGGGAGATCCCCAGATGCCTAAATGTGCAATTGATAAAAGTCTTCATCAAAAACTTTAAATAAGCTAATGCATCAAAGTGTTGTCACATGGAGAAGGGGTTGGCTAACCCCCTGAAAACCTTAGGCCATGGACAGTCACCTTCAGATCAGCAGGATGTGCCCAGTGGAGGTCGAGAGGGGCCTGTGTTCAGCCTTGTTTTTCAATCTGTTTCTGAAAAATTGGAAAGGGTATGAAGAGTAAGGTGAAAAGACTTTCTGGTTGTGTCAGGGTGATAAAACAGATGGCAAATGGAAAAGCTGAAGAAACCTTACAAGATTGAATGTCTGGGTTATAAAATGCCTGATGTAATTCAATGCAGATAAATGAAAAAGAAACCATATGGAGAAAAATCCAACTTTCTTTACACATACATATTAGAGACACATCCTAAGACTGTTATTACCATTTAAGAACAAAATGCTTGTGTTATAATAGACAGTTTTACAAAAATGTCAAGTCTGTACTTAACAGTGGTAAAACACCCTAGACTGAATGTTATGAATTGTTAGGAAGAGAACAAAGCATAAATCAGAGTACATTATTATGCCACTATGTAATCTAGAGTGCCTTTTTAATAATGTGTGCTGTCTGGTCCATTATGGCAAAAAGAACATAGAATGGGAAAAAAACATTCAGAGACAACAAAAGAAGATGAAAAACATCAAACCTAGCTCTTCTGTAGCAAAAATGGAATCCAAACATAGTTGTTTTCCTTTTCAAAGGTAAACTTAAATATGTACCAGAACTCAGCATGTTTTTCTGCAGCTGCTCTACAACGAGACTCCTGATGTTTACAGCTGTAAAGCAATTAGAAACATTTGGCTGAAAATTACCATGTAGATAATAACATTATTATCCAGTGTCCTTAAAGGAGAAAGGGGAAAAACTTTTTGGAAACTGCTATGAAGTCTTAGTGTTGTGTCACAAACTAAATTTAAGGCACAATCTTCTAAATTATCCTACGCAATTTGTGCTTCTTTTCACTAAGAGTCTCACAGTCTCTAAAAAGGCTGTTTAGCTTCCTCCTGAGATAAAGGAAAAAACCCCAAACTGCTATTTTTATTATTTTTTTTAGTATATGCACTTCTAGCCATGTCCATTCCCACTCCCACCTCTCAGTGTAACTCAGAGAAAAGCATTTTCTCAGCATGGATGTTAGAGAGGAAAAGAAAAAACTTCTAGGGATGTAATTCGTGCTGCTTTGTGGTCTCCATCTGGCATAATTTTGGCAGCATTTTGGCTGCCTCCCAAGCAGCACTTAGGCAGCTAATTCACTGCTCTAGGAGCACAACATTCAAGCTAGCACCACACTGCTTCTTTTACTGTGCCAATCTTCAGTCCATCAGCCTGGATCCACCAGCGTTTTGCTGAAGTGATTGACCATTTTGGCCAAACACATCTGATTAACACTTGATCTAGGCAAGCATTATACTCCCTCATCCTCCTCTACCTTCCCCACTAGGAGCCCTGAGACAACTCTCCCTGGTTTTCCATCTCCTCTGTTTTCCCCAGCTCAGGCTGAGATGCTCACCACAGGCTATAGCAACAAGGCAGATGCTTGCAGTCTTCTCATACACTGCCTCAGACTACAAAAAGCAGACAAATCTTTCCTTGCAATGCTGTGATGGCAGCATGACCTCCTGAAGCTGGCCCAGAGCAGCCACAATGCCTCTTCTCCAGGGAGGTAACAAAAACCAGAGAAGGGCTCAAAAGGGAAGAGGGAGAGAGGAATTCTCAGACAGCTGAAGCTGCACCCATGGATTCTCGTGCTTCACAGCTTACCTGAGTCAGGCCTGCAGGTGCCCTGAGCATTGGACAGCTCTTCTCAAGCTCTGTTGGTGTACATCACAAGAAAGCTGAGACATGCTGCTCCTGGCTCTAAGTGTGCAACTTTACATGGAAAGGTAAAATAACCAGTCTTATGGTGCATGGATCATAATAGGTTTTAGAATAATATTTTAAAGTTTTATTTATGGGACACTTTATAAGCAAGTGATGCTGCACTTGAGGAAACATCTGTGCATTTATATATGCAAGATTCCTCTATAGTTCAGCTTTCTAAAATTGAGTCCAAATTTCAAGAAAGACAAGATTAAGCCTTCCCTTTACCCGCAGATAAACAAAGTATGATTAAAGTATTCTTCCAGCACGGTAACAATTCAGGCAATAATAGAAAAGGGTAATCTCTCCTTCCAGTGTGGGGAAGATAGAATTCAGTTGGACTTTTCTCCAGCTTTCTGAGTTCCCTCAGCATTCACCACCTGCAGTATCACAGACATATCTCTGTGCCACCTGTGGCACATTACATCCTAAGCCAAATACACTGTCTAGGGATTTTATACGGAACAAAACTGGTGGGAAGGACTCAAGGAGGCAGCAATTACACATCAAGCTGAAAGGTAAGTTAGTGGCAAATATGAAACCGTGTTTTCCCAAAGTTCAGACAAGAGACCTGAAGTTGAGAGTCTTCAGGACTACAAATGCCTGTATTGAATTTCAGTATTTGAGGCACCACAGAGATTTCATAGATGAAGATCCATCAAGTATGTAGTCAGTATTATGTTACAAATGATTGAGACGAAACCACTTTACATAAGCAATGAAGATATTTTCCCAACATCATTTCTCAATTTAAGTTACTAAATGCAACTGCAGCATGACTTAAAATTGTAGAGTCAAAGAATATTATACAGTAGGGCAGGTGGTTCAATGAGATTTTCATGGTATAAAGAGGTATCCTAAGTGAAGTCACTTGAAAGCCCAGCTATAAACACATTTTAGTCCAGAGGTAAATTCTCTGAAGAGTCATAAGCCCTTAAAGACAAAGCGAATAAAATAAATAATATCTCCTCAACCATAACTGCTGCATACTGGGAGAGATACTAAAATCAAATGCCATGACAGTTTATCAGGTGAAAAAAATTGCAAACTTTATTTTTTCATCTCCTTTTTCAATCAGGGTCTTCCATCTGTGAGTGTGGCAGTGATTAACTTTCCTTGCTACACCTATAAGATGTGCTGCTACTCACTGAGCACCCTATGCCACAGCACACAGAGAAAGAAAAGAGAACAACAGGTTGGTAATTCACTGGCTGCACAGAAGCAAATATTTTGGCTTTTTAAAGCAATCTGGGATGGGGGCGATGGGAGGGGGAAGGCAGTACAACTCATTAAGGCGGAAACAGAAGGGATCAGGTCAGGAAAACCAAAAGGGATGTCCAGGAAAGCCTCGGACATGATTATCTAGTTTGTTTAAGGCAAAGATTCTTACAGAGGAGGAAGATGGTCCCTACTTCAGACAAACAGCCTGAACTGAATGGGACATAGTTCACCACTGTTCAGCAGCCCTGGGCCCCAGAGCTACCCCTGCTCAGGGGCAGCTTCCTTAATGAAAGACTGGACTCACCCAGAAGCATTGCTTGGATATCCCAAAGCACTGACAAAACAAAAGACTATGGGATCTATGCTGTAAAGTCAACAAGGAAACAAAGAGATTCAAAGTACTGAAATGCCCTTTTGACTGAGCAAATTGCTGGAGATATGCTCCATCAGGCATAACTTCTTGCAGTGCTCTCTGAGACATTTCTTCATCCTTAAGTTTACTTCCTTTTTCCTCTTTTTTTCTTAACTGAAGAATTTTCCAGGCTTGCTTTCTTTATATTAATCAGATTTCTTGAGAAGTTACTGTCCAATAGTGTTTGGAATTTCCAAGACATGAGAAACGAGTGAAAAAAATGAAAACAAACCAAACACATTGCCCTCCTGAATGGCAATGTTCAAAGCTGCATGTCTAACAGTGTTCTGTATAGCTGGTGTTAAAAAAAAATCCCTCTGTAGATACTCACATTCCTTAAAGAGAACATCATTGTCATACTTTCTATTAGAAAGTGCTGGGGAACATTTTAAGTGTCCAACAACATATTCCCTTGTTTTCATTTTTCCTGTTGGTGGAGAACTGCAATATTAATCCCTCTTTGAGTTCCAGTGGGATTTTCAAGAGCTCTCCTTGGCCAATTTACTCCCATGGACTTCAAAAATAGGATGATGAGCATATCTGAAGAACCTATACTAGAAGTAAACTTGACTAAAAGGGTAAGGGCCAAATTTGGAAGATGCATCCACTTACATTAGGAATACATTTGACATCCTGGTAACAATTATTTCCATATTTAACAGTTTGGGCCAGGCGCTCAACTGAATTTTCTTTATGAAAATATATTTGTGGATACCACCAAGAGTATCTTGAAACCACAAATCTGAGAAAAAGAGCCTGAAAGTGCTGTGGTCAGTTCCAGGCAGGATGTGGCCTGTCTGCCCTGCATGTATTGTTACATGTAAGTCAAATAACATACAAATCAATAGCACCATTTCAAAAGCTCTAAGATGTTTTGCCTTGAACTCTGTTTTTTTTCTCTCACCTGGCCAAGTGTGGAAACAAAAGCAAGCCTTCACAGGCAGAGGTGAGAAGAACGCATGTCTTTCCTTTCCCCTTCCCTCCACTTCATTCTCTGAAGGAGTAAAACCAGTATCCCACCTCTGAGGAAGCTCTCATTTCCATGCCTGTCAGAGTACAGCTGAGAAAAGGCAGCAAGGCAGAGACTAAAGAAAATGTGAGACAGAAAAAGAACATATTTTGTCTGAGATCTCATACAACACAGGTAACATTCAAGGGTGGGAGAACAACTAAGTCCTTTCAAAAGCCCAGGAGTATAAAGAAGCACATTAGTCACCATTAGTAAAAGGCTGAAGTGGATTGTATACTGCTTGAAAAACTTAAGTCTTTTCATTTACAAGTAAGAACTGCAAATTATCACAATGCTTTATAATTTGACCCCATCTAAATAATTCAATATTCACTGTGTTTGATGTAAAGCAGACTTCCACTGCAAATGTATTAAATCCAAATTAATTAATGCTGAAACCTGTTCTCCAGTAAAATAATGCAGTGTTATTTAGTATTATCTTCTCCCTGAATATATGGTTATATTCTGGCTATAGACAGTTACAGTCTTCCAGTGAATTCTCGTGCTGTGTTACATGGCGTTGCATCTGCAATGTATTCTCCTGAGACTGGAAAGCTAGCAGGCAACTCAGTGTAAATGTCAGCCTTTGCTCAGGACTAGTAATAACAGAGATATGTGGCTGAAGAATGAGATGCTTCTCTAAGGCCCTAAAGATTTAAAAGGAAATTATGATGTTTTTCAGAGGAAAAGATGATGTTCTTCAAAAGTTCCTGGATCAGAATTGAAACCCAATACTAGACTTGGACATAGCCCCTGTGCTAATAGAGTGCCTTGTCAGAGTAATTGCCAAGTAGATGCTCAAAAAAGATAGCTTCTAGCTAACTTGGAGGTGTTCAGATGTTAAAAATGGGGTTTATAATTCCCATACCTTTTTCCAAAGACATTAGGTTTTAACTATTGTGTTTAATTATTGTTCAATCTCAACAAAACAAAGTTATTTTAGATAACTGTAAGTTACTATGGCATTATCTATTTAGCTTTGTCTGACCACCTCAACAGGAATAAAGCCATGAGACGCCCTGGCCCTCTTGAATCAATTCAGTTTTCTTCCAGCTCTAAAGGTAAGGAGCAATCAGCCATTCCTATACCCTAAGTACAAGTAGCCAGGCATTGCTGCCACCATCATCAACAATAATTATTCAACTCTGCAGTTCATAGGCATGCACAGAACTGCAAGTCACTCAGGAATATTCCACCCAAGGCACACAGTAAGTCACTTTTCAAACCCAAATGCAAGGCGAAGGCTGAAAAACTAAGCTCTTAGGGGGGTGAGAGAAAGAAAGTGGGTGATGAAGTACCCAGTGTTACCCATGAAGGGAGGAGGGCAAGGAGACCTAGGTTTTATCAGAGCATGGTAAAAGAGAGAAACTGAAGAGGACCCACTGGAGAAAGTGCTGATGGTGAGAGGGTGGTACTGGGTTGAAATGTGAAAGCCAGGTAAAAGGCATGAATTGCCATTTGCATGAAGGAAGTTCCAGTGCAGAAAACTAATGAGGATTGAACAAGTTGATGCCTCTCAGTCCACTGTCCTGCTTCTCCTAAAATTACACAGGAAAGCACAGAGAGCATCTGTACCATCTGACCCTGTACTTAAATAGTTGTGACAAAAACTTTTTCAAAATGCTCTTCCAGGCACTTGTTACAAAAGAAACTTAATTCTGATTGAGAAGATACTGTTGGCAACATTTTAATGGAGAGAGAGCTTGCCAGTTCTTCCATCAGCAGCATCTTATAAAGCGTGTTCTGGGGAATTTCCAATGGGAGTAGAAGTAGGGAGTCAAAACACCATAAATAAAATACAAAGGAAGATAAAAATCCCACCACTTGAAGGACAAGACTTAACCTGCTTTCATTGCAACTATGATTTCAAGAATCTTCTAAACCAGCATTTTTTCTTTGCCTAATTATGCAAAATATGTTGGGTTGGGTGTGGGAATAGAGAAAAAAAAAAAGGATTGCTTGTTTTTACCATTAAAAAATAAAGCAGTTTTCTAAGAATAATATTTTAGTGGTAACAGTAAAATAAGGCTCCAGAAGCATCACAGGGAATCTAGACTAAAGGGAAATTCCCTCTTCTCTTGACTTTAAGTCAAAGATGGATGGTGGAAAGAGGGCAGAATTCTCATTGTTTATAAAGTAAGAAGCTTATAGCAATTTTAACATTTTCTCAGAAACATACAGGTCTGGGTAAAGCAGTCAGGCTCCCAAATAAAGAAGTTTAAAATAGCATTGGGTTTGCTAATAACAAATCACTCTCTTGTGCCTACATGGATTGTGCACAATGTCAATGGTTTTGAAAAGAAGAAATTCCTTTCACTTGAACCTCAGCTGATCTTCCTTCGCTTATGGAGTATTTGTGAGCACTGCTGATAATGTTTTGCCACATAAACACAGAGACTGGAAGCCCCTGAACTGACAAAGGGGACATTGGCTGCCTCTATATTGGTCCTAGAGTACAATAACAGAAGCCATGATCTGTCTCCTATAAATTGTCTTGTTAAAGGCAGAGGCTTTTTTTTTCAGGAAAATATAATATACAAAATGCTTTTGAATTGTGGCTTTTAATTTCCATTCACGTTTAACTGACCCATCCAAAAGAAATATCTTCAAATAACAATTTATTTTCTTTCACATATATACAATCACTATTATTTTGGCTTATTTTAGCATTCTGTTCCTCTGAAAATAAAAATGGAATTATTAAATTGACACAACTACTTGTCTATAAAACCTCAGTGAAATTCATCAGGAATGCTCATGCGTTCCTGTAAATAAAAAGACCCACAGAAAGCAAAGTCTTTTTGTATAAACCCCCATCATTCAAGTATTATGCCATTATATATTGTGTCTCTTAGAAAAGCATTCTTAGAGCTTACTACTTTATTTTAAAAGCAAGTAAGCATTTTTTCCGTAATCATAAGACTGGAAAAACAAATCTTTTTATTTTACACTACAAGAATTACCCTACAATAATTACAGAAAAGCGAAAGAGATGCTTCTTTGTAATCTTGGATAAATTACTATAATCATATTGGAAATGAAATAGGTTTTCCAGTATCTGCTTTATCAACCTCCCTCAAAACATCACCTTAGTGCTAATTTGAATTGTCGTTCCCAAATCTCAATTTATTTGTAAAACTAACCTCAATACCAAAAGGATATAATTTTTTGAATATTCTTTGCAGTGTGAAAATCACAGAAAACAGGGTTAGAATACAAACAATACCCATATCTGTAATTTTCTATTATCATGTCAATTATCTGGCATTAGTAAATGCAACTAGAGTTTTATTCAGCTCATGTCCCCACTGCTCTGGGCTGTGCATCTGACATTTTGCCCATTTATCTATAAGCTATTGAAATGTTTCTTGATATAAAATGCCTTTTTTTTTTTTTTCCTTTGGATGGAAGAAAAGAAAATAAATTATCTGACATTTTCTGTAATAGCCATCAGATGTTTCTCAGTAAACATACTATATCAAACAATCAGGGCCTCTGAAAAACTCGTCATCATGTCCATGAATAAGGATGGAGTAGCAGACCTCCTAAATTCAAAGTATCAGAGGCACAGACACACACTCTGCCAGCTGGCCATTTCTGTCAGCAGTGCACATTTGCAGTGTGACTGTGTATCAGATGTTAAAACGGGGCCACACAAACCACTCTGCTCTGACAGATCCAGGAGAATGTAGGATGCAGAACGAGGAGTGAAGCAAACCACAGACAATGGTTTATGGTATCAAATAAGGGGAATAGTGCAGTGCCAGTGCTTTTAAAGTCTTGTGTTTTGTGAGGCATTTGGCATTACTTGAGCCGATTCATACCCAAAAAATAAAATTAAAAAAATAAAAACAAAAACAGTTAACCATCACATTTGGTGGTCATTTTTATATCTGTGGAAGCACTTCCCTGGTTTTGCTGCACTGGGTGGCCTTGTGATTGTGGCCAACAATATGTCCCAGACTTGCTCTGACCTCCCTGGTCTTCCCAGGCATGGTCAGAGCCAATGTGGTTGAGGAGACTGTGTAGTCCCACCCCAGACACAGGTGATGTGAAAGAGACCAAGTACGCTCCCTGCTTGGCTGCCACATGCATGGTCCTGAGCTCCGTGGAAAAGGGTGGGAGCTGCTACCTGACTCTCCTTCATCCCTCACCACGTCCTCGACAGCTCAGATGAAACCACAGGTGACAAGCAGTGAAAGACCCCAAACCTGAGACATTAAGGTCTGGTTCTGCTGCTGGTCAAAGCTGGGAATAGCAGTTCAAAAGTTGCACTCTGCTTGGGTCACTTTGAAAGAAACCTGCCTACAGCTGGGAATAACAGTAGAAGTCATACAATTACTTTTCTGGGAGGCATGAAAGATTCTTTTCTTTCCCCTTTTCTCTTTTTTTTAGTATTTTTTCAGGGTTTTCAATTGTTTTTATGTGGATTTAGGGCAGTTTCTGCTTCTGGTAACTCAGGAGTTCCAACACACACTACCAAAACTTAAGATTCAGTCTTCAGGCTCTTCTAAGCTTGGCACATACAGATAAACGAGTTTATGTGCTTTAGAGCAAAATACTGATGTGGTTAAAAGTTAAACTCCATCAGTGGTGATTTTCTGAACTGGAGTAAGGCTGTTGAATTAACATTAGAAATAAGGCTTATGTTAGCTAGTAAGGGTACATTTCATGAGGTAAATATATTTGTATTATATATACATTTTTCCTTCCTTTCTGTTAAAACAAGCTTTGTGAGAAGTTGCTTTTAACTTTGAGGTATATGAATTGATTCGGATTTATCTTCTTCCTTTTCATAGTACAATAGTGTATTTTATATTTCTGGTGAAATTACTAATGATCTATAGGTATCTTGTTAAGGTATCAGAGATATTACTAATATCACTGCAGCAGTAAAATGTTTTCCTTCAGGAATATGCTATCATTACCATCAGAAATAGTATTTACCAGCAGCACTTTCAAGAAAATTTAAGTAAAAGCATGCCACTTTATCTATTTTAAGCTTTGACATTTTTTCAAGCTGACCACCATTGATCTTTAAGATAAGAATAAGAAAGCTTTTAAATTGAGAAAATACATTATTGCTGAGCTCTATTGAGAGTATAAAGTGGGGAAAGAATTGTCATAATTTGATCATGCTATTCATGAGAGAACCATAAATCTTGAATGTTTTAAAAAATCCAATTTAATTAAAAATTAATAACACTTCTGAAAATAAAGATATGTATCTGCACAATTCCTTTCTTTAAAGGCCATTTTGGTTTATTTCCTCTTCTTTTCCTTTCTTTCTCTATCATATTTGCATGAGCTTTTTCTGTGAGGGCTAGAAATATCTTTTCTTTTATTACTTTTTCGTTTGTCTTCTTGTTCTCTGATACTGTGCCCATATTAGTTGGTATGTTCTGTCTCCCACTTGTAAAACAGAAGGAATATTATCTAGCCTGCCTATTTCCAGTAGATGAAGAACAGCTAAGTCACAATAAAATGGATTTGTAAAGGGCAGAGCTGGCTTTCATAGGTACACGTGGACAGAAGTGCAGAGAGGAAAGAAAGAAAGAAAAGAAGGAAAAGAAAGAAAAGAGGGAGAGAAGTTGGTGAGAGAGAAAGCAAGAGAGAAAGCAAGAAAGCAAGAGCCTTGAGGCAGTAGACTGATACATAAAAAGTTACTTTTGATGCTGAATGTGAATTCCATATATTAAATTCTGTTCCCTGAAATATGACTAATTTTTTGGCTATGCAGAAACACATGCATCTTAATAATCTATTATTGTGGTCTGAGAAAGATAGATAAATTTGAAAAAACACCATCAAAATAAGTGACATAGAGAAGTCTTTATTAGAGAAGTCTTTATTTTCTCTCTTTGCAGAGTTTCTGGGCACTTGCTTTGCAAATATTTAAATGACTTTATATGTGCATTTAATTGCAAGCAAAACCTATGGAACTTTCCAGTGTACATCTAGACTCTTACCTCATTTCTAGCAAACATAACCAAACCCCAGCAGTATTCCACTAAAACTAAGCTAGTTTTCTTTCAGAGTCAAACTGTAAAAGACACACAAAGCGACAGAGATGATAAATATCAGTAGTTTCTGAAAAAGGTTCTTTTCCAAAATGTCCATTGTGATTGAAACAAAAGGATTTTGTTTCACACCTATAGGAAAGCACAATATTCTAAAATCTTCACTACACCTGCTTGAACCAGCGGAGTCATACAGAGGTACTTTGGCACAGGTGTATTCTGCAGTCACCAACACACTTCCTACCTACGACCCCCTCAAAGCATACAAGGATGTTGATGTGGAATAGCTAAACTGGGTATGCCAGGAGCTTGCTTACGTACCTACTCCATCTGCTGTCTTGAACATTGCTTTCCTCTCCCACAGTCCCACTGAGAAAACTTTTTAACTCCCAGACTAAGCTCTGACTTCCCTGTTAGTCTGAACAGAGCCACAAGACGGAGAGGCAAAGGCAGCAAAGCCTTTCTTTGCTATCAGGTAAAGTCACTGCTCTCTTTCCTTCCAGAAAGCACCATCTGCTCTTCTAGTAAAGAAGCACTGTAGCTTATGATGATGCCATAAACTTAATTTCACCTAAAGTCTAAGAAAGATGTACAGACCAACAGCACAGACAGGGGATTCCATGCTGCTACCAAGCTGTGCATGAGCTACTGGTAATGAACAGGCAGAGCTAGAGAGACTCCAAATGCATAATGCCTGGGTAATTCAGGGATAAACATTATCTCCCTGGGGATTCGTGCAACACCTTTTACTGAATGTTGCATCTAATATGGAACAGAATCTTAGGGGGGAAAAAAACCACTCCATTCCTCCTGTAATAGAGTCACACTCATGCTCATCTCCTGAATCCATGTGTTACCCTGCAAAACCCTCTTTTCCCCAGCACATCTGAGAGATTCTGGAGATGTTTTTCACAACTAGCTCCTCCAACAGCATTCTGGAGTAGAATTTTACCTACCTAGCTACTGGCTTCTAGGTGCTATAAGGTGTCTGAGGGGTCTGCATGGGCCTGAAAGACAAGGCATGGGATTCCCAGGAGTACCAAAAAGTATGAAGTACTTTAAATGCAGGTAGGCCTCCTGAGAGGGCAGCACAGTTGTTAAAATAGCAAACATCCACTGTAATACTAAGATGCCTAAATTTGCTGCTAAGTAGCAAGCAGGAATGGTGTTACAACTGGTACCAAAACTGACACCCTGTGTGCAAGGTACTTGTCATAATTTTCAATATCTAACAGTAGGCAGACATCCTCAGTGATGGAAAAACCACTCATGAGATCCTGAAATATGTTAAAGCCACTGAAAAACTCACTGACACCGAGAGGCAGTGAAAAACAATTGTTCTCAGTAACAGTGGAAGTACTCCATGCTGAAAAATGAACTTGTTATCATCTCACACAGAAGATGTGACAGTCATCCCATGTCTCAAAGTACACTTGCTACACAAAATGTCTGGTCTCTCCTGACTGAAGCTCAACCATCCATTTCAGGCCAGAAATTGCAGAGAAACTACCTACTGCCCTCAACAAAAGAGTGACAATATCACACACCTGAAACCCAGAGATTGGCCCAACACCACTAATATTGTCGTACCTATATATGGCACTATTTCTGGGCTGTTGAACCTTTCTGCAACTTCCCTCATATTAAACCTGCTGTTTGAAAAACACAAAGGACACTGGAAGCAAAATAATTCTACAAGTTCAGAACTCAAGAAACCACGGCTGGAAGCCAGTTCATTTTTGTTAGATAAGATTGTCCTAAATTTCAGTCTTCCAGAGTAGAAGGAACAGGAGGATCTGCAAAAAAGCCCTGTTTGGTCTTCAGAACTTGATGCCCTGGAGCTGACATTTCAGATGAACTCAGGGGTGGCCCCAGGTACAGAATGACCATTAGCACCTGAGGCATTGTTGGGGCAACCCTTAACTGCACCTTTCAGTTCAGTTTTATCTGAAATGAGCCCAGCGCATGTTCAGCACAACCACACCATGATGTAAATCAAAGCACAGCAAGTGGGGACAATTAGGGATTTGTTTTGGACCACAAGCCCCTTTCTGAGCTCAGGTGCCAAATTTCAGAGAGATATCCTTGGCTGAGAGCCTCTCTCTCTCTCTCTCCAAGGGTTGGATGAAATCTTTCTGCCTTCACAAGGCTGCCTCAGCTGCTCGTCTTAGCTCACGAAATGGAAGCTTTCTTTAGAATGGTGGCCTCTTGGTGGGAAGTTTTTATTCAGTTACCAATTCTCTGGCCAAAACATATGCTATTGAGAAATACCAAATCTACAGTGTGGAAGAAAAGGAAAAAACCCAAATGTCTGCAGGCTCTGCCAAGAACAAGTGATATTACTTTGCTTATCCAAAGCCGCTGGCAATTTTTGTTGCATTTTAAGACTTTTTCTTCACAATGTCCAAAATCAAACCAACACAGAAGGAAGTAGAGGAGAAGACTCTTCTGCTGGTCAGTGCCTCTGAAGGTTAGAAGGTTAACTGGGAAGCTAACCACAGGCAGAGTACCTCTGTCATGTGCCCAGAAAATCTGCCTTTTTATTGGTATTCTTGGCTGCTCCCAACTGTAGCAACAGATCAGAGAAACAGCACAATTTTGAAAAGCGATTCATCCTGTCTGAATAGAAGGTATTCATACTGGAGAGGATCTATCTGTGCCCATTCAGATCCCCGTTCAAAAGCATTTATCTCCAGAAGTCATTCTTGATAAGACCATTAAAAAGCAAATAATTGATGCTTACTTCAAAACTAAATCAAAAACTACAGAAGCAGGTAAATTATTTGAGCATTTCTCTCCATCTTATTTTGTTTGCACTTACTTCTGGCTCCAGAAACATCTTTGAAACTGAGCTTTTAAAGGACACCCTTTCCTGAAAGGAATTGAGTTTCTCTTAAATTTTTGTTCAACTGTTCACCCTGAACTCAGGTCAGACTGAGCTCTTCCCTGAGGATTAAGGACACACCTGCCTGATAAAAGGAAGAACTGAGGGCAATATTCATGAGTTACTTCATGCACTCTTCAGTGCACAGAACAGATCTACAGAGTGCTCAGAATTTGAAAAGAGAACACTGTCAGAGAATGTTTTACTATTCATCAATTAATTTTTACAAAGAACTTTGCAGATTAAAATCAGTTCTTGAATGTGTGTTATTTTAAGTCACTATGAGGTGAGGAGCATTCAAACACAGGAGCACAGAAGGCAGATGGAAAATTCTGCATGCAAATCTGAGTTGAGGAGCAGAAAACAACAGTTTCCAAAAAGCAGGATGGAAGGTAACTGTTTCCATAGGAGCTGCTCACAGATGAAAGTGAAAAAGGAGGCAGAGAAAGAGGGAAAAATGAAAGAAAGCTACAATCGGTTAAGCCTTGCAGAGAAAAGATAAGGGCAGTAGAAAAGAAGAATGATTTAATGCCAGCTAAAGTGATTACAGAGAACAAAAAGGCTCTTATAAATTCACTGTGGCTGTGAAGGGGGAAGAAATACAAGTGGGAAATATGACTGTTAATAAATAAGGGGGGAAACAATACAAAATAGTACTGTAAAGTGACAGCACATGACTGATATCTTTAAAATCCCAAGTCGTTGATAGAAGAATATTTTTCAAAGAGGTGCAGGTAATTAGGAAATTAGTAGATTCTTGCAAACATCATTTTCAACACATTAAAAAAAAAGCATAGAAAACATAAGTCACTTATTCCAGTGACTTAATTTCATCAAGGAACTCTTTTTGAGTTAGTGGCTTTTTTTAGCTCTACAAAACTGGATAGTATCCATGAAGGGATAATATTGGTTTTGTTTAAGCCCCTTAGCAAAGCATAAAACTATCAATATTAATATTACATATATATATAAAAATAAAACCAGTAGCTTGTCAGTAGGTACTACTGATTGTCATTTTGTCTCAGATAAACCCTATTATCACCCTATTATCAGATAACCCTATTATTGTAAAATACAATCAGTTTTCAACATAGTCCTGTGGAACTTACCATATTTTTCAATATAGATAAAAACCAAAACCAAAACAAATTAGTATATTTGAATTTGATACAGCATGACCATCATAATGTAGTATTAGAAACATAGATTCAAAGATCCTGCTGACCCTGGTGCACACAGACAGTGTGTGTGGACTGCAAGCAGGACGCCACTTCTGAAAGCAGATATTCGCCCAGGTTTTGCGTCTGGCACTTGGCAGCCAGTCTCCATGGCAGACTAAAGCAGGCAGGTGATTTCTGCAGCCAGCAGACAGCCGTGCTGCCCATGCTGCTTGTGCATGGCCACAGCCAACTTCCTGGCCATGCCCAAGCACGGGCACCCACAGCTCACCTTGCAGCAGCTCTGCCAAGCCCCCTCCTCTGCAAGTCACACACTGCAGGATTCACAGATACAAGGCAGAAAATGCAGCTCAATATATCGTTACATGACATCTCTCAGCCAGCAAAAGGATACCAGTAGCTACCAGCAAAATATTAAAATTGCAGTGGCTTTTCCAGACCTTATTGCAGAAGAGGGATGACAGAGAAGCTTCAGAAAAATTACGACCTTTCTCTCTGATTTTCATGTATTCATACAAAAAAAAGAGACCAAATATATTGGAAATTACTTGAAGGTTTTAAGGCACTCAGTTCTGTACAAGAGGAAACAAAATGTGACCAAACGACAGAATAAAATAGAAGACTATAAAATCATTAATTTATTTTAGCTCAATGAAATGAGCATCCATAACTGAACCCTGATTCGTAAATGCAAATAGAGCAAACTATAAAATATACAACACAATTAGCATACTTCAAAGCTGTGGGAAGCCATTCATCACTGAGACAAAAGGCTCCAACTCAGGAAACACCACTCAGATTTGGCAGTGGTGTCCTGAACCAGAACTCAATGCAGACAGTGGGGAAATCAGCTTTGCCTTAGGGACAACCAAATACTCCAAAGTCAAAATCACCCTGGCATCTCTATGCCTCAATTGCCATGATTAATTAGTAAAATTCCTTTGACATTGCCAGAGTGCTTCTAGAGACTTCGGAGTGCAGAGGAAGAGAAACCCCTCCCCAAGGCTGCCCATGTACCTTGGCCAGGAGCTGGTGCCAAGCAGGGGCATATGATTGAAGGGCAAGGAGACCAGGGCAAAGCCATGAGGTCCCTTCCAGTCAGGGCACGGGAGGAAATGCAGAAAAACCCCAAGTCTTTCTTCCTTTGTCCGAGGAAAAAAGCACTGAGGCTTCTTGTGAATGGATATAATCAACAATAGCATGGAGGCCCTTGCAGCCCAGGTCAAGGGGAGAGGGCTGGGTGAGAAAGAGAAAGGAAAGAGAGAACAGCAGAAGTGTCTGAACAGAAAGAGACGGGAGCAGTATAAAAAGAACAGGAATCTGCTTGGCTTGGGAAAGAGTTATGGGAGGCCTGAAGACAAAGGAACAAGAAATTTAAGCTAGAGGCAGTTAGAGGTGTCAGCACAAGAATTCAGAGAGGGAGGTAATAAGGTCACCATGACAGGTAAGAAAGGGGATATTGATGGCTGCCTTTCATGGGGCTTTGAAGTAGGAGGTGGAGGTGTCAGCAGAGATTACAGTAAGTGAAACGAAAGGCAACACATAGATCTTGGTTTTCCTGTTGCAACAGGGACAAAAGGCCAGCCAGGGTAAATGTTTTTTGGGAGTAATTATCAGGATTTAAACAGACCCTAAACGTGCAGGTCACAGAGGTGGTGGCAATGGTGCTGAGTTGCAGATGTAACACCAGCAGAGGAGAGAAAGGGAGTTTCACTGTGCTTCCTGGGATTAGGTTTGAGGAGGAGTGTGTGCTTAAGAAATAGTAATAACAAAGAGAAACCCACTCCAAGCCTGAAAGGACCTTGATATCCGGTTGTGACAACCTTCCCACAAAGGTTCCCAGGGAATGCTACAATCCTTTACTGCTCCCCATACACACGTGTTGTCTGCTACTGTTATTTCAGGAACAGTCTCAGCAGAAAGTGATGGAGAATAGCAGAGGAAAGAAACCCTATGAGAAATAAAATTCAAGTAAGAGAAAGGACCTCTGGTGAAAAAGAAAGCAAAGCAAGAGGAAAGGAAGCATACTGTGCTACCAAGAGTCTGATCCTGAGTCCATAAAAATGTAATGCTCAAAATAAGCTGGCTGGAGGCTGGGGTATAGATGGACAATTGACCAAAAGATATGCATGAAGATATTGCATGAAGACAACCAGCAGAAGAGGAAGTTACTGAAGGCCCTGGGGAAGATTTTTGAAAAAAGGCCATATGCTGGAAAAATATATTTTTTAAGCTAAGTGTTACAATGACTTTAAGAGACTACAATGAAGTGACTGAAGGCAGGTACAAAGCTCAGTGCAGGTTATTTGTCCAGATCATTAGAAATCCCAGTGAGAGAAATCCACAGAGAAGAATTCAGGAAAGTCATGTGTTTGAACAAAGTATGAGGGGAAAGGTCAGGCAGCCTTAAGGGTTCAGAACATGACTATTTGTGGGGAGGGAAAAGGGTTTTTTGAGGACAAAAGGAATTGATGGTTCCTGCTCTGAAAAAAGGCATGCAGGCATATGACCTGAGTGTGCAGGTGACAAACTGTGACAGAGGAAAGCAGGAAAAACAAGAAAATATCTCCAGCAACGGGTCCCTGGGTGGTCCTGAGATTTCTTCTGTGGAGGCACATGACTGACATATATGCCAGGAATAAGGCAGAGCTGGATGCTTTAACTCACAGTGATGAGAGAGGAAAATGGTAGCCAAGGGTTAAATAAACTGGGCAGAAATGAGAGGAGAAGAAAATTAACAAGAGCAGTGAGGGGAAGAATGAGATTGGGAATTGGATGTCAGGGATTTTGACAGACGGAAGGTCACAGAAAGGACTGGTGAGGATGGGCAGGTGGGATGGGCATAGGGGGTTTTGAAAGAAAAGTGGTGGTGGTGGTCAGATGAAGGAACTGGGTTAGTGGGAGGTCAGAGGGTGACTGCCTCCCCCTCCCTGAGGTGGAAAGGGTGGACATAAATGTGTCATTTGCTCTGTATTTCATGCCTTTGTGTCAAAGGGCAGGATCCCTAATAGCACAAGCATTAAAAACTGTGTCAGGTTGGAGGGGGTTTTGGGGGGTGTTTTTACTCTCACAGGACAAAATAAATGCCTACATTTTCCATCCTTATTTTTTTTTCCATGATTTAGTACAAAGCTGCTTTAAAAAAAAACACCACCAAACATTTAAGAAAGTTTACAGCTACGTAAATAGATAACAGCTCACCTCGATAGCTAAAAGCATCACAGCACTTCAAATGTCTTTAAGTGCTTTAAGAGTATCTTGATTTTAAACTATCATTATTTTCAGCATTTATTGTAGTCCTTTCTTGTTTTACTGCATTTCTATTCTATTCAATAAAAACCACATCACTGGTCTGGAAATTTAGCACCAACACACCTAGCACCTTTTTCCTGCAAAGGAGATCGATTGATAAAACTTCCCACTATAATGGCAAAATATGTATTCTTCACACAACCTCCTACTTCTTTTAATAATGAAGAGAGTGGGTGACATGGATGTGAGGTGGTCCTCTGGCTGAGGGTCAGTGTAGATGGACACAGCAGTGATCAGGAGGTCATTATGAAGCTCAGCTGGCACATAGGAGAGCTTACAAACACTTGTAAATTGGTCAAGCTGTGGTCAGACTAACTCTGGGGATAGAAAGAAACCTGTTGGAAGAAGCTTCAGGAAAATATGGAAAACACATTAAAACCTGCCTTTTTCTTCACAGAGTTTTTGAATTTTAGTGATGTTTTGAGGTTGAAGTTTAACCTTCAAAGCCTTGTCTTTAAATACCAGCTGGTAAAAGTCAATAACTTTAGATGACAAAATTCACAGCATGGTTTTATAAATGCTATTTTCTTGTTTAGTGAAAGTTAGTGCTTAACTGAACACCAAATTTCTCTGGCAATGCTCTGTGGCCTTTCTCTTAGAGTTCCTCATTTTTTGAGCTCCAGACATCACTTCTCAAGAACCAGCAGGCAGACACTCAATTCTGCAAATAATGACTAAGTGAAAATAAAATGCCACATTAGCACCCTGAGCCTCCCTGATGCACACTGCTTTGAACAAAACGGAAGGTGTTGATCACAGACTCCATGGTTGTATTTTGCCTTCCCATGCATTTCCATGAGCTGGATTAACATTCCCCAACATTGTGGACATTGGCTTTCCTATGCTGAGAGAACAACAGCATCTACAGGTACCCACCACTGCAAGTATGCACGATTCCTTATCAAACCCACACACAGAAAGAGCTGCGCCTCCTACTCAAAAACTTTGTTCCCTTAAAAGCGCGTGCTTCCCTCTCAAGATGCCAGCTGCTTTATTAAGCCTATTTATAGATAAGTCAAATGAATAGCAGATGGCCTGTGCAGATTAGGATTTTGAGGCACGCTGCAACCCATAACGTCCTGTCTTTGACGCGGCTGACGTCGACCAGGAACAGCCATCTGCAACCTGGAATGCTCCTCTCTGCATTTCCTCCACTAGCAAAGGCAGCAGCGGCACTGGCTAAGAAGTATTATCAGAAATCTTGATGGATCATTCTAGTCTTGATCAAGACAGAGGGAGTCACATGGCAAGGGAATAGTGCTGCTGGGAACTGAACTGATTCTGGCAGGTTCTCCCCTCCACTGATTCACTGATGACTCTTATCTTCCCAGGTGCCTGGGCAGCTCTCACATAGTTTTTCCTGCCGTAATAATTCACCAGAATAGTCTGCTTATTGAATAGATAGCTTCAAACCTCTTTACAGGCTAAACGTAGCTGTTAGCTTTAAAGAAAAGAACTTTGTGTCTCACACAACTAAACTCCTTTTAAAAGCTAGGGTGAATGGTTACGATGAAGGTGAGAACAAAGCCTTTGGAACAACAGTGTTCAATTTTTAAAGTAAAAATTAAAATGTTAATTTGAGCATGGTGCCTTCCTATTCTTATTCCACTTATACACAAAATCCCCAAATTATAGCTGGCTTACGGGGGAGGCATTTATAATTAACTCATTATTCTGACAGGTTTATTCTTGTATAGTATCTAAATATTCACTTAAGAATAAGCTCTCTGCTGCATGGTATCCTAAAATAAATTGTTACAGGAGGTTGAGGAAGGTTGGACTTGGACAAGGCTAATAGACACATCGTTGTTATGCGAACAAGAGAGAAAAGCAGATCTGGTTCATCATTTCAGCTGCCTTTTGTATTGCAAAAGAATCATAATTTCCACTTCGAGGAAGACAGTGGTGTAACTCAGAACACTCATTCCACAGCAATATACTTTTCAGGCTCTCTTCAGCATCAAAAGTCTCAGAATGCTCTAAAAAGGCTTCAAGGAATTAATTTCTTTACCTTCAAATCAAAAGGAAGAAAGTTGCAGAAGCCAGCCTCTGTTTAAAAATACAACATGCTCATTCTTTAGGTTTTCAAGACAGGAGCACAAAACCCTCATCAGACCCATGCTCAACTCAGACGTGGCCTAGAAAAGAAAAACTAGGAATAAAGGACTAATGCAGGTAAGAAGCTATTTTTAAAAAAAAAAATCTAATTAAACTGACTTGTCTCTTCACAGTTATTTGCAGTAAAAATGCTCTCAACTTTTTAAGATTTAAGCAACTTTTCTCCCATCCCATCTCAAGTGGAACAGTTTATGTGATGGTCCAGCCCTGGAGATGCTTAATACCATTGATATCTACCAGAACAGAAGCTGATTGGGAAATCCATTTACCCAATACCCAAATTCCAATACCCTTCAGTTTCTCAAAATAGATGTTTTCTGCTACTATGCGACAGTGAGGAAAGTAGGGTGACGGCAAAGAAAAATAGAAAGGTCTGTTATATAGCCAGTCTTAAGCTTACAAAACCTTCCCATACTAATGTGAAATTAATGAAATATTGTTTGGAGTTATAAATTAAAATTCCCTGCATTCATTTTGGGTTTCTCTGTTTCCAACATTTCTCTTGACCATTACAGATCATCTTGTTTGTTCGCTTACTTCTAAGAGACTTGTGACTTTCCAGCTTTCATTATTGCAAACTACATCAGCATTCTGGACTTATATTTTAAGCTACAGGTTAATTTCCTCTTTAAGCAACAGAAGAAGCAACTGAGGAGGGTCTAATAGCTGAGGAGAAAATGCCTGTCTTGTGCTTATAGCAAAGGGACTGGTGATGCTGTCCCTGTCTGGTTTAGTCTGGCTTTGTAGGGACCATGTGTTTCATTTTCCAGCCTTTGTTGAGAGCCAGTGTTTGGAAGCCTTGACAAGGTGCTGGTAGCTGACTAGCAAGCTTATTCAAACACAGCTGTGGAAACTAAGATGTGAGGCCCATACAAAGTCTCCACGTGATGAAGAAAATCAGATAGACCATTGAAGTTTGTTGGAAGTAGCTGAAACCAATTCCTCATAAAATTTAGGGAATAAATTAGATTGCTGGGAGATTTGCTCACTTCAGTTGCAGGGAAAGCCTGGATGGCTTTTCTGACTCTCCTTGCTGCCTGGAGAGGCGTCCATGCGGCACCATGTTTTCTAGATATATCTAGTTCTTATGTCATTCTGTCTCTTTAACAGTCTGCTATCACCCCTTTCTTCTTATTTAAAGTGACAATATCTGCATTGTGATTTTATGACCATGCTAGAAGAATTCTGCAGGAAATACTGATTTTTATCTGTTGGAACCAGCTTGATGGCCAGGCTTTGATTCCCACTTTCCCTATGCCAATATTGTGCATCATGTGCCAGTTCCTTCAGTTGAGATGCTGACTGGCATGTGAGTGACATGCAAAGCTGGACATGCTCACCTTTCCAGCCAGCTGAGCAAGTTTTGCTGTTGTTTCACAAAACCTATTCTAATTCTGGGAAAATTCACATCAGCTTCGGATCAGGTTCTCCCTTGGAAAGAGGAATTAACTCAGTTTGCTAAGGACAAGAGAGCTCCAGAGGGGAATCGTGTTTCTCTCTGGCAGAATGAAAATTAAGGACAGGACAAGCTAATCAGGAGAGATTGTGTAATAGATGCAGCTCCTTATACAGATAATACTGCTTCATACATTCGTAACAATTCATGTTAGGCTGATGTTGTCCTGGGTAACATCACAAAACAGCAAATGGGCAATGAAATGTGTATGCTGAGATCTTAATTTCTTAATTTATTTTTATTATTGTGAATCGACAGTTTTATGACTGACAGCAAACTTGATACTGCCTCTGGTGAGATTAGTTCTCCTTTGTGAAGGATAAGTCTGTTGGCAAATAGACTTGTGCAAAACCCTTCATTTAGAATTTTAGAAAATCATGTACAGATATCTGTGTCACCTATTGTCTTATAGATCAGCAATAATTTTAAATCAGGGATTGTGATTTCTGTGGGGGCATTTTCAAGGAGGTGCTCAGATACCTATTCTCAGCCTGACACCATTTACACTTTTACCAATGGTCTGAGAGAAAATATAGTCTTCACCCAAATAAAGTTCACAGGTCATACAACAGATGAAAGGGTGAATGATGACAGAGAGAAGTTCCACAGCAGAGTGATCTGTGTTGCCTGGTAGCTTAAGTTTCATTGAACTCCCAAAGGGCTTTTAACACCACAATACCAAGTCATGAGCAATGGTAGAAAAAAGAAAGAAATTATGTTTCTCATGTCCAGAGAAAAAGGAGCTTTGTCATTGTAAAAATGTCTCAGAAAAGGAAGTCACAAAAATGAGTTCGAAACCTGTAGCTAACAGGAACTGGCATTCCTGTTCCCACTTATGCCCTCAAAAGGGAAACCTTGATAGAAGTCTACTAAGAGAGTGGGGATGAGTGAAAGAAACCAGAATCTCCAGAGCAAAAACCCTGCTTAAGTGATTGCTGAGTTGTCTAGCTTATTCATTGTCTCCTAGATCAAAAGGCATGAGGATCTTCGAGGCATGTGACCTGTTGGGCTGCCCTCCTGGGCTGCACTGGAATGACATTTCCCCACTCCAGCCTCCTCATTCTTGGAAAACTGTCCTGCTGCAGATAACAAGCACTTCCCAGAGGAGCAGCCCATTTGACATTTTGAAATACTGGTGAAAGAATCCTGGAAATACGCCTATTTTCAGCCTTACTCAAACTCAGAAACAGCCTGAAAATTATGATCAGGTACTGTTTAAAGTTGTCCCTAGTTACTCTGGAAAAGGAAGATACTTCCTTCTCCTTCTTACTGTTTCTTGATATACATGTATCATCTGGCTTTTTTTTTTACTTCAAAAGAAAATATTTATTGCATGTTTCCCTAAGCTGAGCACTTTTCTGTATGACTACTGACGATTTTCTGCTCTGTCCACACAGTAATGAAAAAATATCTTTGTTAGGCTGGAGTTTTTTTCATCCTCTTGTGCCTTGAAAACATTCTGCGGTGTTCTTACCTCTGCTGGGCATTGATTTCGTCTCATTTGTGTCTTCTTGCTTCCTTTTTTCCAACCACAACTCTTCCTAACATGAGCTTGCATCAACATCCTCATTTTTCATTTCATAAACACATTATGTAAAAACAAAGATATATACACATGTACGGACACACACTGCAATGGACTAGACAACCTCTGGAGGTAGTTTGTAACATAAATATTCTGTGATTCTATGATTTTACACACATACATACAATTGAACAAAATATTACAAATGGACCTGTTGAAGCGCATGTGGAAACTTTAACTCACCTCTTAACTTTGCTTCCCTTCCCTCTGCACCCAACTGTGGACAGATAAATATATTCAAGCATTTGGTAAAGCATACTTGGTATTTAATCTTCAAAAGAATATGCATGCTCAATGAAAACAGTTTTTCCTCCGAGCTTAATTAGTATTACCAGCTTTGTGAAACTGGCACTTTTAAAAGCCCAAGTATATACATATACACTATCCTAAGATATATTTATCTCAGGTTTATGCTTTCATTGTATCAGTCATGAACAAACAAAAATTATTATTCGCACCTCACCAACAACTCCTTTTGTGTGGAGTTCCCTTTTTTCTGTGCAGGGCAGCCTTCCCCTGCCACAGCCACCTCTAGGCAGAGAAACCGCCCCTGGTTTTCTAAGAGAAGAGACATCAAAGCAGTGCTTAACATGGACCCTTCAGTCGTGTCAGTGACATTTTCCAAGCACATGCACGGCTTCTGAATCACTTCCCTGAATCATGAGCATCTTCTTTCCATCATTGTTGGGATTTGCCTAAGCAAAGAAGACCAACAGGACCCTGCTTCCAGCCTCTCCCCACAGCCCTGGCCATGCCACAGTGCCTCTCTGGCAGCTTCAGCCCAGCCCCTGGCACCCACCTTGTCTCCTCAGCCCACCCAAGAGCTGCTGGGGCCCCCAAACCTGACCAACAAAGCCTTAGAGATTTGCAAAGGCTTTCTTTATACAGGCAATTAAATGCTCTCAAGCCCCCCACCCACCTAGGACTAGTAGAGGAGGAACTCTGCTCTGCAATATTCAGAAATTTCAGGGACAAAGCTCTTGAACCTTGGCTGCTTGTGTTAAAGCTTCAGGTATGCAGTAAACATCAGAGCTCATTTATCTGAGCATGCTGAGTCAGGTGTGCCATCACGAGCACCCCCAGAGCCCTGTAGCAGTCTGTGGCAGCGGGGTCTGGGACAACCCCTCCAGCACATGCACAGACATGGAGCACAGCCTAAGCCTTGGGTGTCAGTGACTTGGAAACAGGCGACGCAAATTCTGGCATCGAGCTCTAGCGACCTCTGTCTCAGCTTGAAGCTCAGGAGCTGATGATGCTGTACACAAATGCCTCAGCAGAAAGATGCCTCCTGACAGGAGAGAGCACCATCACGAGCAAAACAAAAGAACAACAAGGTTTGGCTGCTGGAAGCAGAAGCTCAAACGAACTCCAAGACACAATGTGGAGTAGATTTCACACTGAGGAGGACTAAACACTGAGACATCTCACCTGGGGAATGGCAGATGCTCTGCCTATTCAAGTCTCTAAAAATCAAGTTTGGAATGTCTTCTCAAAAGCCACATTTTAGCTCAGACAGAAATTATGGACTTTTATATGGGAATTACTGGTTGAAAATCTAGACCACGCACATGCAGAGGTCAGGCTACATGCCCATAGCAATCCCTTTTGGCTTTAAAATTATGTTTCAGATTGCTTTCCCTCCCATTTTTTTCATGCCTGTTTAAAACTGTAATTTCTCCTGGCTTAAAAAAGGTAATACACACACATCCATGTGCTTTGAAAGAGTTTAACTAAGGCTTGTGTTTGTAAACCAGCCATAATCTGAATTACATTACATTAAAGCTGTTCAATATTCAAATATTCAAATGCTATTATTTGCAGGAGAATTTTGCAACTCGGCAACAATGCTGTTTCCATTTCTCTGAACATTTTCATTGACTGTATTCAAAAGACTACCTGCAATCCAGCTTTAAAATGTTATCCTCAGTGAGAGACTAAGGTGGAAGAAATACACAAAATCCTTCCAATTCCCTTTGAATTTGTCTTTAAAGGGATAAAATAACAAAATAATATTAAACAGACGTCCAGAGACAGAAAAACACTCCTTTTCCACAAATAGTTAGTTTTACGAAGTCATTTGCAATCCAAATGCCCTATAAAAATGCTGTGTATGCTTTTTGGAATGCAAAAATTGGTGTAATCACACATTTAACACAACCTGCAGTATATCGTTCATTGAGTATCCTTTCACATACTCTGTTGACAACTGAATGAATTTAATACTAATATATCAGACACAACTACTCATATTAACTAGAACTATATGTTAATTATTCAATAAATATAAGTTCACAGGACTGCTGTGCCATGTAAATTCTGTAAAAATACATTTTCCCCAAAAGTAGGTAGTAGACTGGCCATTTATTACCTTATGAAATAACAGGAACATTACAAGGAAGAGTTAGGAAAAAAAGGTATGCTTTGTTACACATTAGTAAATTGATCTGGTAAGTATTTTGAGCTAGTGTTTGTCTATTTTTTTAATTACCATTTTTTTTCTAAATAAATTATATGCATTTCTTGCTAAGCAAATAACATTTTTTACACAAGTCCTCTGTGCCTATTTGGCACAGCACAATTAAATTCACTAATTGCAGTGGGGGTTTTTTTCCTCCATTCTATCAAAATATGTATGAGGGAGGACAGCAAGTTTAGCACTTTGTAAAAAATGTAGACAATAACATCTGAATCTCCCATCATAAACGTGAAATACTAAAATGTAGAGATAAAATTAAAGCTTAGGAACAGGATCTCCCTTAGCTTTTGTTAGAAATAGTAATAAAACCTGGCAAACTCATGGTTTAAAATCCTCCATGAAACTTGTCCTAAGATGCTGAGGAATTTTCTGTGCTACTGTTACACAGAGCCTGCTATTGACACTGGCAGCAGTGCAGAGCAGGCAGGGAACCCCACCACCTCCGTAATTAGGAATCTCTGTCTCCAGGATGTGGCTACTCTAATGATGCTCTCCAGAGTGGATCCAAACAGTAAAATAAATTTGCCTGGAGCTCTCTGAGGTGTGGAGTAAAAAGAGGGAGAGACATAATATTTATTTGTCCACACATCAAACCTGCCCAAGGAGGCTGGATATGGACCAGCTGGACAAGAATCTGTCCAAAAGCTTCCCCATACAGCCACAATCAATATCTGCTGACTGCTGTAAGTACCTGCACGCACCTCACACAGTTCAGAGAGGGGATAAGGGAATGTCAGTAAAAATGACTCAAGTAACTTTACACTGCAGCTTTAGCAGCAGGACCAAAAGGGGCATCCAGAACAGCTGAAGGCAACACTGGGTGCAAGTGATGGATGAAATCATAACTCCATTTTTTCACTCATCCTGGACTACGCATGCTTCTTGGACAAGGACACAATGATTGTGACTTCCCCTTGCTGTTCTTCTCACTGGGAAATAAAATCATGCTTGAAATTTTCATGGTCCCTGATTGCTGGATCACTTTCAATTAAACAGAGAGGAAAACATGTTTCTGACGTAATTCATGACAGCAAAAGGTCTTTGCCCTGCCACAAGAAAGTCAACTTCAGTGCAAAATGAGAAAGGCAAAAAAATGTAAAATAACAGGAGTGATTACAAGGCACAAGAAGATTTTGGAAGTGAGTTTTGGTGAAGGAAGATGATGACCAAACACAGAGCATGCCTCAGCACTCAAATACTAGGAAATGCATTGTCCCTTGCATATCCATTGCTGGTGTTTGTGAGAGCCCTTCCACCCAGGGGCAGCATACTCCACCTCCTGCCAAGGTGCTGCATCTCCTGCTGACAGGATTCGTTGGAGTCTGCCTCACACAGTTCTACCATCTTGACAGATCTGCTCCTCCAATTTTTTCTCTCTTTGTGTTTTTCTACTCTTCAACTTTTGCTTCACTAATAAGCTCATTAAGTATGGCAATATAATCAGCATGCAATTTTCCCCAGGGGATGGAGAGAGAAAAGAGAAGGATCCTACATGACAAATGCTATCATTTCATTTCATGTGCAGCAGCAGGTACCCAAATACCACGTCTGTGGGCTTGTCATAGCAACACATTAGCAGAACAAAATGAAGTGGAAGGGCTGCCTTTATCTTCTCTGTCCATAAGCTTGAAATATCCCAAACCTAAGGAGGAAAAGACAAGGAGAAGGACTTCCTCAGAGAGGAAAAGGATGGCAGAAACAGGTGGCAAGACAGGCATAAAGAAAACCACAAAGAACTACAAGATGTGGAAAGATCAAGTAAGCAATGGACTGCAGAGGAAGTTTCTGAACTCTTGTGTCAACTGTGAAAAGCTGGAGATGTTGGCATGTTTCTCACACACCGGGCTGTTGCCAGATGATGGGACAGTGTCTGAAGTCAGCAATGAGCTCTTTCCCAAGGGGTGCAAAACCATTTCTCACCAAGAGAGATATTGCCAGAAATGTTCTTGCTCAAGAATGTATATCCTGTTTCTACCACAATTCTGCTAACATAGTCACAGGATAGTTAGCAGCAGCACACTAGCAGAACTACTGCTACTCTAGTAGATTGCTACTGGAGCACATTAGATGGGCAGTGTGCCTTAATGGGCACAAGGCCACGTGTTCCAGCCAACCCTACAAAAATTATAGACAACAGAATGCACATGCCCTGTGTCCAGCACTAATCCACTACATTATCCATCCATCAGACTGCTCAGTCAAGCCCAAACACTGCCCGAATGGCAGACACCTTAAATTGTGTTGTCCCAGCAACAACCTTAACATAAAAATCCCTGTATGTACACCATAAGGACACCAACAAAGCATCTGTTTTGTCATCCTCAGAGTGTGGAGCATGAATTATGGGAGCAGAGTCAGACCCAGATGGCCTTGTCCAATGGAAAACAGACTCTCATTAAAACGTCTTCCCCTCTGCTTCCAGGATGGGCCAGCAAAATTTCTCTAAAACTAGCAGATCCTTTTTCAGTCTGGCAGATGCATTCAAGGAAGAAATATTCATATTTAATTTCTGATTAATCAGACTTTGTGCTTAATCTGTCACTGGCCTGTGTTGCTTTTGGGACAGCACACCAGAACACTGTTTCCCTGGGAGCTGAACAACTCGTGCCGCCTGTACTTAACATATCTTTTTCAAATACAACTGTAAAAATTAGCTTTCACAAAAGGGCCTTGGTAACAATAGAAACATTTTTTTCATCATTTTTTTTCTCCAAAACATGCATTCTCTTACACTTCCACTATGCAATAAGGTGTCTCGTTTCCATGAAGTGACCAAATCAAAACACAGAATTACAGAGAAGGCATTTAATTATGAGCCCATTACTTTTTAAGACCTGGACAGAAAGCAACATAAATTTTCGGAAAAATATTGTAACACATAAAAAAATAGCAATTTCTGAGTTGTTTAAAAAACAACTTGTATATTTAAACTTTATCATATAATTTTAATTAAAAAAAATCTGCATATAGGTAAATATAATGACTTGAGAATCTCAAGTCAGGATACTAAGTTTCATCACAGAACATCTTACTATTGCCAAGATAAAAGGCAATGAGGATCAGCATGTCTACCTTAAGCTCTGGCAGTGTAATAACATAACATAACATAACATAACATAACATAACATAACATAACATAACATAACATATAACATCTATGTTGGAAATAACTCAGTAAAAGAAGGGAGGAATAAGACTTGTTTTTCTAAGTCACAGGTATAAAATTATGCCATAATTTCTCCATAGAGACCAGGGGACAACAATATAACATTGGGTGATTCCATATTCACAAACAACATGTAGCTGAGGAAAAAAGGGCACAGGTTCTTCATCCCCAGTCTAAATTTCTTCATCGAAAGTTTTCAATACCTAAGAAAATAATGCCAAAAATTAATTGCATTTTTTGAAGCAGAATGGCCTCTAAAAGATTTTAGAAACATCTGTCATACCAATCTCATTCATTTTAATATGGTATTCTAGGAATAAGATTATTCTCAGAAAATCATGACAATATAATCTCTTTTTAACTAGAAAGCATAACTAAATGTTCCATTGAAAAATCTTCATCAAAAATCATTAATTAAATGTTTTGAGTGAACTTGATATGAATGACAAAGACAAAATACCAGCTTGTGCCTGTTCCCTATTTCTGATTCCAAACCGGAAAAATACCTGGCTAGTTTAAATTTAAAGACTTGATCCAGTCACTGTATGTTAAGTCCAGCCTCATTTATGATTTAATTTAGTTTTTCTGAAATTAATTAGGAGATCTTTAAAGGTACCAATAACCATTAGATAAGTAATTTCAGCTTTGAAAAATCTCATTAATGATAAATATATGGAATGAAGACATCACAGCAAATTAAAAATTATGTGAGTCTTTCAGGGTGGGGCTTTTTAAGTATTCTTGATCTAATATCCATATCTCTTAAGTCTGAAACAGTATTAAATCCTTTTGAAAGCATGTTCATTTTCAATACTTAAAGCAGTTGAGCCCTTCAGCTCTGATCTAACAAAACAGTTAAGAACATAAGCATATGACTGTAGAATTAAGCACGTGCATATTTTCAGTATTAGAGGCTTAATCTGTCATTTTTCCTCATGAAAAGAGGGAAAAAATAGAGAAAAAAATATATTTCTAAGGGTAAGCCACAATAACTGATAAAAGAATTTGGGTAAATATCCACTAGCAGGGAGAACATTTGGTTCTCTGGGTTTTTTAAGAAGAAAAAAAGAAGAAAGAAATTATATTTTTGATGAACTGACTTCCCTCTCCTGCTTCCTGATGTAGGATACTTTTTTCAGGAATCTTCAACATGCTTCTCTTACATAATTATTTACTTTTCCTCTCACTTAGCCAACTTCTCAGCTAGATGCAATGTCACCCCTTACTCTCTTCCTCTTGTCATAACACCCTCTTTTCCAGTTTCTTGTCCACCACCCTGGGTGCTGCCCACGACCTCTCCTGCCCAGGTCCCAGGGCTGCCCCCTCCTCACTGCCTCCTTCCTCACAGCCACACACTGCCTCTTGTCTCCCAGTGATCCAGTTTTGCTCCCTAAGGGCCAGGAAGAGCTCCTGTTTTCTTCTCTTTTTGAGGCCAGCAAGATTTTTACACTCTTTTCAGGCTGACGTCTCCAAATTCTGTTATTCCTATTCTTCTTGTCCTTACATTTGCCTCTTCCTCTTTCTTCAGCATGTACCTTGAACAAGCAATTTTAGTCTTTGTTCACTTCTGACTGAAGACCATTCCTGTTTCACTTGTTTTATTCTGTCTCAGCCCTTGATTCAGACTTAATAATGAACTCTTCCTTCTGATCTTTAATCTTCAAATTCCTTTTCTCTGAGGAACAGCTTTTCTCACCTGCCATTCTGCCACACCTTTTCTGATATCCAGCCAATTGGCCTCTCCATCTTGCCTTACACACTGACCTTCAGCAGACTTTTCCTACATCAACACACACAACTATTCCATTTCCTAGGAAAGCTCTCTGCTTTCATTACTTTCCTGCTGCCCTCTCCACTTTTGACTCCACACAGTGAATTGTGCACAGCTGGCTTGGTAGCAATGTGGCTGCAGTAATATGAAGTTTAGCGTGAAATGAAAAATTTACTGAAAAGCAGGACAAGCAGTCTGACATTTCACCCAGCCTCATCTCCTTTCAATCAGTGTCCTCTTCTTGGGCAAAGACAGACAACACTGTGTCTTATTTTAAAGTCCTTGCCCTCATCGGCCTAAATCTACCGCCTTTAGAGAAGTTGTTCACCCGAGGCATTTCTCACAAGTGCACCTTTATGTGGCTCTGACTGTTCCCTGTCTTGACTTCACCTTTCTGGCAGCATGCCTGCTTGGCCGAAAAGAGTCTTAATGAATTGAAAATACAAAAAGGGAGCACACAAGTGTAAATAAAGATAGGCAAGACAGGAGGAGAACAAAAGCATTGCCTGGGCATTCCGGCACAAAAACAGGAAGGCAAAAGCCCAGCTGGAGCCAGCAAGGGACATTAAGGTTAAAAAGAAACTATTCTACCAGAATGCTATTTGCAAGAGGAAGGTTGGGAAAGATGTGAATCTGCTGATGAATGGGGAAGAGACAAGTAACAGGCATCAAAGAAGAGGCTGCACTACTCAGTGTCCTTTCTTACAAGTCTTGGTAGACAAAGCCTGTTCCCAAGTACCAACAAATACCAACCCCATTCAAAACACACAGAGCCAGTCAACAGCAAAGCAGCAATGAGCTAGAGACTACTTAGAGGAAACCAGGTATGTTCAGATCCACCAGCCCAGGTTTCATCAAGGATCTGACAGAGATGGACTGATGTGACAGCGAAGCTGTTGTCAATCAACTGTGAGAAATGAAGGTCAGAGGGCGAGCTCCCTGATGACAAGGAAAAAGCTAACATTATTCCTGTCTTTATGGAAGGGCCAGCAATGCAAAGAAGGGCATCCAGGGAATAATTAGTGGGTCAGCATCACCTCAGCCCCAGGTGAACATCCTCTTCTAATTCATCACTGAAGACAGGAGAAGATGACTAGCAAGAACAGCCAGCATGCATTTTTCAAGGGAAAATCACGCTTGACTTCCTCACTCTCTTCCCTGAAGGAAGAGCCCAAAGGGAGAGCAGTAAAGGTACTGTAATTAAACTTGTGATACTGTCTCCCCTTTTAAGCAAAGGAAATAGAGATGGGATGGACCCATTGGCTGCAAACTGACTGGACTGCCAGGCTCTGTGGCTTGACATGCTCCATGGTGGCCAGGAACAGCAGGGACACACACCCTTGGATATCTTCATCCACGGCCTGTGCTGAGACAGAAGTTACCATGGGCAATCACGCAGGACACATCAGGCTGCAAGGAAAGGCAGGATGGATGGATGGATGGAACAGCCACTGTGTCCTCAGTTTCCCTACTGTCCTGGAAAGGCTGTTTCCATAAACACAAAGGGGAAAAAAATCCCTGTATATTTTATGCAGTGTTTCCAAACAACTGTCTTGATAAAGCAGAGAGGGTTCACACAGCTCTTTTAGAAACAGCTCTTTTTTGCCTTGGGATTTGTGCTCATGAGCCAAGCTGGCAGATGCAGATCTTGTAAACTCAGGTGATGAAGCAGATCCCAAGAGACAATGAGTTTCAGCAGGTTAAAAATCATTAATGTTTCTATTACTTGTTTGATTAGATGATTAACATTTCCCACCAAGTGTGTTTGCAGAGATGTGAACTCAGAAAAAGAGGATTCCTCTGAGATAAAAGGTTTATGTTTTGGTTTGTTTGGGGTTGTTTTGTTTTTGCCATGCAAATTGAACTCAGTTGCTCTTCTTTTTTAGCTGCCATGCTTTCTTGGTTTAATCCAGTGGGGGGGGTGTTCCCCTATAGCTGAGTCTTGCTTTCTTGCTCCTCCTAGCAAGAGGAAAACAGTAGAAGTGAAACAAGTATTTATTCTATGTATTTTAGAAACATCAGCTGAATAATACAGCAAATTTAATAGCTCTGTGAGGCTTATGTATATTGTTGTTCTTGTGACTGCATTATCACTGGCATTTAATGAAAATGTATTCCCCATATTTTGTTAGCCAAACATGCAACTGCTTTTAACTTGCAATAACTGCATAAACCCATTAAGAGTTGCTTCCCATTATGCTACCATATTACTTTACAGATTTCACATTTTTTAGTGGAATAAAAAGTTTAATTGCTCCTCAATTTTGGGAACAACAGTGCTTAACATCTTGCATTAGATTCCTGCCTCATCTTTTGCTGTTTCACTCTGTGTCTATAAAACCTTTCTTGCAGTTAGAATTCCTTTAGTGCAGATAGATTCTGTCATGTGTAATGGCAGGAATAAAAGTAAATATATTTAGTGAAGTGTAACATGAAGAATAAGGCAAATTAACAAGAAAATGAATCATAATCAGTGCTTCTATGCTGGCTATGTAAGGCTCCAAAACAGCGAACAAACCCTTTCTGTCAGACTTCTTTATTCCA
This sequence comes from Hylia prasina, assembly GCA_013397195.1. Taxonomy (NCBI): domain Eukaryota; kingdom Metazoa; phylum Chordata; class Aves; order Passeriformes; family Sylviidae; genus Hylia; species Hylia prasina. The sequence continues at coordinate 15,514 of VYXD01000885.1, read as the reverse complement.
CAAGATTCTGCCCATTTTGCAGAAAGAGAAATACTGATATTCATTATTTCAATGTAGTGATGAAAATCTGTGGCATAAGACATATTTATCGCTGTAATGGGGTCTGTCCAAGCTAGGGAGACATTCAAATTTCACTAAGGGGTGTGAGTTCATGGAGAAATACCACTCAAAAGTTAATCCATATGTGAAATGCATGTATTCACCTCTAGCCAAGAAAAGAGGTAAAAACATTTTCTTAAAGGTTTTATCTTCCTATCTGGTTGACCTCTGGAGTTCATGCTGCCCCACCATCTGGGCAGTGAAGTATTGGCATTCCTGCTCCAGGACCTTCTCCAGGTGGAGCCAGGATACAATTTGCAGACAGCTTGCTGGTGGCAACAGGGACAAGGACTCCTATCTCCTTGCAATCCCTTCCTCTTTCCACCTCATGGCTTTGTCATATCTGGTACTTGTCACAGAATCACAAAATCACAGAATCATTTAGGATGGAAAAGGCCTCCAAGATCATCAAGTCCAATCTTTGTCCAATGTCCAGCTTGTCAACTAGACCTTTGTACTAAGTGCCATGTCCAGTCTTTTCTTGAACACTTCCCTGGATGGTCACAATAAGGACCAAGAAATAACACTAAGAAAAGAAAATATCCAAAATTTTTCCTTTACTAAAGTTCTCCACTTTTTACTTGGTGCTAAAAAGCCAGTGAGAGCAGGGGGCATTGAAGGCTGAAGTAAGTGGCAAGGTCAATCTTCAATACCTTCTCTCATAAAAGCATTCTTTGAAGTGGGATTTCTGTCACATTTAAAAACCAAGATGAATCTGCTCCCCAAAACTAAAGTACAACTTTCCCTTCCTGCTCTGCAAAAGTTTTTACAGCATCATCTAATGCTATTATTCAGCTGATGTTTCTAAAATACATAGAATAAGTACTTGTTTCACTTTTACTGTTTTTCCTTTCATAGCAAGAAATGACAGTCTTACTAACCCTGAGAAAAAAAAGCTGTACAGAGCCTCTGTAGGATATATTGTGAAAGAATCCCAGAAACATGCCCATGAAAATGAGGGCATTTGACTTATTGGAGAAAATTATTTGACAGTACAAAATGTTGGCATTTTCTAACTTCTGAACAGCTTCTCAAGAAAATGTGGAATTCTTTGATTTTAATGCAACTTTCTAACTCTAAAGCTGCAATAATACACAGAGCTGGGAAATGTATTTTTAGTTAATGGTGTATAACATTTTCAATCATAAGATCAAGTTTTAAGTTGCTCATAGCATGCAGGCTCATTGTTTTCATAGAAAATTTCCAGCTGTGTAGTTTTTAAGAATGAAGCTGGGGCGTTCACAGTGTTTTGTTTGGTTGTTTGGGTTTTCTTTAAGTAACTAAATTGTAGCTATTACATTATTGTGTTTGAGCATGTTTACATTCAGGAGCTGAGATATGAGGTGCAGTGAGAGAGGTATGATTTCCCAGGCTCAGACCATTTAATTCTGCTAGGTGAAAATACATCCAATCCACCTGAAGTTTTAAGCTGCTATAAGAGGTTTATCTGTTATGCACCACCAGCAAAACTGGTCACAGAGTTTCATGTACCTTTCATGTACTCTTTTTTAATGATGTCCCAGGTGAGCTCTGGCTTCAGCACCAAAAATCAGTGCTGGCAAACTTGTCTATCTGTCCTACTTGTCACATTCATATGGTCTCAGAGGTGTCCTTGCCCGAGAGCAGAAAACAGTCCGAGTACAAAGCTGAGAACTGGCTGTGAAGGAAAGAGATCTGGCAGGCACAGCAATGGTTGAAAGAAGACCACAAGAAAGCCAGAGAGGGATCACAGAGTGGAAGAGGCAAGGATGGATAAAAGACAGCCACTGAAAAACATGGGTCTTTGCTTTCTTGTAAATATGTGTAAAAATTCCATGTCTGTTTTTCAGGTGGCTGGATTGATACAGAACTATTTTCAGTGGTACCCATTATGCCATTAGCTCAAGTGAGAGGTCTTTGCCAGGATATAATGGTCTTAGCTTTTCTCACAGCCACTTAAAAATCAGTCCATCCTTAGAAATGCCTGTGTTTTCCCTAATTGTTAGTGGAGAGGTTTGTTCTTTCTTTTTTTTTTTTTTTTTTTTCCTGAAGGGTTGGAGTCCAGGGCACATGGAAAATCCCTCAGGCTGCCCTGGGGGTTCTGAGACCCTGGGTGAGACCCCAGGAAAGCACTGCCTTTGACCTTAGTCCATGGGAAAAACTTCCAACACTTAGAGATGAATTAAAAGCAACAAAGATTTGAAATAAATAGTAGTTTAGTTTGTCATATGGTGAAAATTTGTAGTTTTGGGTTTTTAGTATGGAGATAGATGAGAGCAAGATGGAGAATTTTGGGTGGTGTCTCATGTTCTTCTTCTTCTGCTCCATCTTCTGCTGTGACGTGGACACAGAGACATTGGTAGAATGGGTTTGATACAGAAATTACATGTTTAGAATCGGTAGTGCTTATTGGCACAAAACTGTAAATATAGTACATTTTAAGAGTTAATTGGACTAGAAACATTTAAAAGACCTTGATATCTTCTGTTGTGTGACTTGTTGAGCTGGGTTTTTCAGCACATTAAGCCAGGTGTTGGCAGCGAAGAACTTAAGATAAGAAATAGAATAAACATCTCTAAAGACCAAAGCTGCAAGTTCCGTTCATCTTTTTAACCCTGATACAGGACTTTGTGGGAAGAAAGAAAAAAAATCCCTAAGCAGGCCCCCTGAAAGAGGGATCCTACACCAAAGAAACTTGTGTTAAGCAAAGCCATATTAAAAGCACAAATCAAGTGCTCAGAAACAAGAAGATTCCTGAATTAATGTTATTTGAGCAAATGTAATTTTTATGTTCTTGTGCAATGCTAGACAAGTTTCTCAAATCAGATTTTCCAGACATGTTCACTAATTGGGCATTTCTCATGGTCTGGATGCTTTTTTTCCTCAAAGCAATTCAAGCAGGGATGCAATAATTCACAGCAGTGGAAACTGCTCATTGAATATATCAAGTTCTATTTAAAAATCTAAGTACCCTAATCCACTGTTTTCCTAAAATCCAAGTTTTTGCCTAGACTTAAAGTCTAACTAACATGAAAATAAAGAAGTGTAAAGCAGTTTTCAGATTAATCTGGCCCATGTGTAAGTTTTAGAGATGTTTGAAAACATATCCAAAAAAGTTACTGGTTATGTTTCCGAGGTGGGAAATTTCTGAATACAAAAAGTTCGAGAGCAAAATTATTGTAAGAATGTTCACAATAATTTCCCTAATATCTGTTCTCTTTAACATATTTCTAAACTAGGTTTTTAACCCCATTGGTAAGACAGAGTTAAGAAAATAGTATATGGTGGGATCAATAAGAAAGAAACGGGATGTAGGCCTGAGTGCAGAAACAATGACCAAGGAGGCTCGATGCCATGGCAGATCTCCCCCAGCCATGGGGATGACACACTGTCAGCATGACAGCCAGCACATATGACAGCTCTTTTGTGGGAATGTTCTATTTACAGGAATAGAAAGAAACAGCTATGTGCAATTTGCAGAACTTAGCTAGATATAGGAAATGAAACATCAGCTTACCTAAATGTGAGTTATCCCACAAAAAAAAATTAAAGGCTGTGGCAGTTATTTGTCCTCTGAAAGAATTTAGTGCCAACACTGCACATTCTAAAGCTACAGACATTTTCAAAAATAAAACAACAGGGATACACTTCAAAACTTAATTAGAGGGAAATGTACCGCAGATCCTGCCGGTCTATATAAAAATCAAGAATTCACAAAAATATCTTAAGTGGTTACTGATTTCAAAGAACTAAGTACCTTTTCACTTTTAGAATACTAAATAGAAGTTAATTCCAACAAGAGGGTTTTCTCCATGTAAGAGATTAAAATGTAACAGTTAGATCTCATAGTTTCCAAATTAATATGAAAACCTCAGTTTCCTCCGGCACTTCGCTCTCATTAAAAATCCTTTAGCAGATCTATAAATTAAAAAATCATTGTGGTGCATTCTTATGATACACAAGCTTTTGTAAAATTATATTAGATTCATATTTTGTATACAGAAAAAGGAAATAAATTAACTCCTGGGTAATATCCCTGAAACATTAGCAATATGAATGGTGCTGGAGCATAATTAGATTTGCAGAAACTCTCTCCTCTGAACATCCATACACTATGCTATTTAGGTCTAGTTTTGAAAACTGTAATTAAACAGTCAGAAAACCACTGGAAAAGAAACAAAATAACCAGCCACATAAAAGTCACAGGGAGAAAACAAACAAACAAGCCCCTGGTTGATCATTTAGGTTTCTTAATGAGTTCTGGTAATTCTAGTAAGTTACAGAAGCCAGGAATAACCTGAGGAGCCAGCTCCCTTCCTTTCAAACTTTAACAACTCTATTACGCTTCAAAAAACCAAATCACTGCTCAGCTTACTGAAATAACATTTTTCTCCTATATGCATTCTTGTCAGATAAATCTATAGCTAATAATTCCTCTCCGCCTGCTCATTTCTCCATACTGAAACACCAGGAGAAACGCAATTCCCAGAGCTCCTGCTAAGCCCCTTTGCCAGCCTGGAAAGGATTTTCGGGGGCTGGGAGTTTATAGTCAGGCTGCAGCACGGAGCAAGGAACGCTGTCCTGTTTCATCACCTCTGGCAACGATGGCTGGCACAGGGCTGGGAGAGCCCTCAGGTTTGTGGAGAAGTGCTGGAACACCAGCTCGCTGGGACCTGACGGCATCTCTGTAGCCCACCACACCGTCAAGCTGCACAGAGCCCCCGGACCTGAGTGGACCTGTGATGCCCAGCATTTCAGGGTCAGAAACAAGCCTTTTTTAAGGGACAGACAGAAGGCCACCTCTTCTTTCAACATATTCATCCATCTCTCCCTGCTCCCATCATGCCACTCACACTGTTCGAAGCAGGTGGAAATTATTCACGGTTGCCTGCTGGGGATTCCCTCGGCAAATGTAAGGCTGGATTAGAGAGCTCACGAGCTGTCTTCCCGGCGGCTCCGGGGCCAGGGAGCAGAGCTAGCGGGCACTGCCAAAGTACGCCTGGCGTCAGCTTACAGCTCTTGAGGGAGACTTCCTAATTGCACTAAATTAGCCGCCACTACCTGGTGGACAGCACAGAATCAAGGAACTTTGACTTGTTGCTGTCATTCCGCCCTCGCCCAGATGCTGCAAAAGGGCATCTTGACTTTGCCAGGTGTTGGGACAGCTGGCCAAGTGAGCAAGGAGCAGAACCTCCCCCCAGGCACGGCCAGTGAGGCCAGGGGGATGCGGATGGGGATGGGGAGAGGAGAGGCACCAGACGCGTTATCATCCCTGCTCTGCATCATCTCACTGCTGTGGCGCTGGGAGACCTTGTGTCGCTGCTAATCTGAATTTAATCCGTGTTTTCTGTTTGAATGCGGGGCCACAGCCACACTCAGTTCGCAGCCCCAGCTGTCTTTAATAATGTTGTGCACACCCAAAATGGCAGAAAAAAATCAGCCAGCACAACT
>VYXD01000882.1:36044-56343 GCA_013397195.1 Hylia prasina | reverse complement strand
AAACCAAAACTGAACATACTCCTGGCCTGGTCCACATTCCCATTACATCATCTTGCCTCAGTTTCAACAGTATGTTCATTTTATCTCAAGCAGGCCAAAGATTTCTCAGGAAGACTTTCTTTTGAAAGACAACATATTTTATACCCCAAGATTGCTTCCATTCCCAGTGAGCCTCCTTTGGTCTGCATGGAAATTCCTCTGCATCCCAGACAGTGACTTGTAAAGTGGAGATGACAGGCAGTCCTTCTGGTGCAGGTCAGAAATTAGTGGCATTCCAGGTTTCCAGACAGACTTCTCCCTTCTCTGCACCACTCAGTGCATCTGAGTTACGCAGCCAGACCCGTCTCCTTGGCACACTCAGAAGCATGATTTCCACCTACAGCAATTAATGCTTAATGAAAAAACAGTAGCCACAACAGCTCCATACCAAGACTCAAAACCATCTGTTCCTGCCTTGTTAGTGTGAGCTTTCCAGAGTGACCAATCCACTTCATATCAACAGCGTGGTATGCATCTGTTAAAGAAATATTTTACTCTGGGTGGATTTCTGGTGTAGGGGGAAAGAGGCAAAGGAAGCCAAAATAAACACTGGCTTGATTATTTTAAGGTACATCTCTTGCTCAAGCACAAGTATATAATTCTCATCCAAGACACAGGAAGGTGGAGTTACACTGGAGAATGCCTTTGGCTTGTCTTGGGAAGGCTGCTAAGAATAATTAGAATGCTTCAGTTTAGCTGCTTTTTAATGACCCCATTCATGCACCCCAACCTTCACTTTCCCTAATATGGTGTTGCACTCCTGCATGCAGGAAGCAGCAAGCGAAGGATTTGTTTACAATACATTTGGAAAAAAAAAGGCACTGGTGCTGTTGTGTGTCAATACTCATCCAAATGTGCCCATTTGATATTTTACTGACAGAACTGAAAATATGTTTGAATTTCAAACTTGTCGAGATGGCTGGGATGCAGGGATTATTTTCCCCTGAGGGCAGATAAACAAGACGGATGGACTAAACTCCGAATCGCCTAATGATCAAAATGCAAGGTAAGCTGTCACAGAGAGGGCTCTTCTCATCCTTGCTGACAGCATGAATTCTGCTGAATTATTTCTAGTCTTCCTGATTAAGGGCCTGTTGACTAATTAGTTTGTGAGCCTTGCTCGTAAATGGCACTTTGATAGCTGCCACTTTGAGAGAAAGTCCTCACTGATGTCAGCTGGAGATGTGGTCTCCAAAAAACCCATCCCTGGATGATCCTAGGGCTGAGAGTGGGTGCACAGCTGTAGATTGGCCCTAGTAGTGGAGCCAAAGCCCTGGCTAAGACTTCAGGTCCACTCTACCCCACAGGACTTTGGTGAATTGAATCATTAAAAGGAGAATAATTTTATCAGTCCATCTCATTACTCCCAGCTCCTGCTTTCCTCCTTGCCTGGAAGAGCTAGAATCAGTTTACTTTGCCTTCATATCAGGAGAACAATGTCTTACAAAAGTTTCTAGATCCCACTTTTCCCTACAAATGCTCCCAGCTATGGAATGTTGGGGTCAGGGTCCCACACGTATGGCAGATGACATAGAGGGTTTGGATTTATAGCTCTTCTGAGACACCAGGAGTGTGTTGGCATTTCACTTAAGCCATCACAGCATTGGGGGATTTTGTTTGCTGGGAAGGGTTTCAAGATGTATCAAGGCACTGAACACTAAAAAGAATTTCTCTACTACAACCAGAAAAAATTGTTCTGTCTGAATTGTTTGGCCTGATGAAGAAGGAGAGAGAATATAAGTTACCACAGCCACTTTCTGAGGTCCTCCTCCACTCCAAGACCACTAGCAGCACTTCCTCAACGTCCCACAGCACAATTCTTTCTGAGTTGTGGCTCAGTTTCTGCACAGGTAAGAATTCCTTAGGGTGCCCACACACCAAAAGAACTTGTCCAACCCAAACAGAAGGTGGGTGTGACTTGGAGACAGTGTCAGGAATGACATGCAGGCTCATCTCCAGCACCATTACCTTGAGATTTGAGATGTGTTTCCACACAGCAGCATTTATTTCTTAAAAGATGTCCCTGGAGGTGGTGTCCGGTGGAGTCACACATGGGCAGAACTGAGGGAAGACAGCTTAATAATTCTATGCCATTTTTTGTCTTTCCCTGTTTAACACTGATTATGCTGAAATTAGTTACACAAAATGGAAAGTCCAGCCTTGTGCATTTTCTCACCCTATGGTCCAGGATCCACATCCCCAGTCCATCTGTAACTGAGTCCCATATTCGAAGAGGTGTAAAACACCACCCTGTTTGATCATTAAGTCACAGACTTCCCTTCCCAAGTGTCACTCCCTCAGTTATACAGAAGAACAGATGGAAATCTGGCAGAGATTTTCATGCCATGATGTTCTTTCTCTTCATCAGGACCCATCTGCTGGGAGCCATTAATTTGGCAGCTCCTGTGAAAAGATGGACACACACAGTGAGGGTGGAATCTGTCCTGATCCTTCATTCAGTAGTAGCACAGGTATCTGCAGATTAGTCATGCCAAGGTTTGGACCTCTGATTTCAGTGCTGGTCTCTAAAGAGCAGGTACAGAAAATCCTGCAATTGGTATAGCATTGGTTCCCTCCTCCTCTTCAGGTCAAATGGCAAAAACACAGGACACAAACATGATCACTCAGTGCACGACTGGCAAAATCCCACCCCCAAAAACAGCCTACACGACTGCAATCTTTTCCTCACCTGTAGGAATTAAAAACTGTGTGAAAACATTTAGTCCAGAATGCTCTAGAGCTTAAAACCCAACACTAACAGCAACCCTGCCTGGGTTTTTGTCCTGTGATGGACCAGTGCAACTGAGGAGCTGTGTCAGGTATTGATATCAAATTTCCTGCAAGTTAACTTCTTTTCTGTGGTCTGTGAGTTCTCCTGGCACGTAAAGACTGTGGAAAGGAACCACTCTGAAGAGAGAGACAATCTGTTCCAGGTAGAGCCCTGACAACTCCAGAAAAGGGCAGTTTTTGCCAAAAAAAACCAGAATCCATCTATCAACTAGCCAACAGCATGTCTGCACTTGCAAACAAAGCAAAAACTCACACCAAAAGTGCTTTCCAGCACTCAAGTCTGGATAGATAATTCTGCAAGAGGAGTTTTGGTGTAAGAATCTCTCCTCCAGCTTGAAGAATTAGAGACTCCTAGAGACATGCATTATTCAGCTCCATTCTGTTCTGATGACTTGCTCAGCTCAGTGACTGTATTGCAAAAGGTAAACAGGTTTCTACCCATAATCTTGTTGTCTCTGAGCAGCAATCCATCTGTCTCTCATTTATAGTATCATCTAGTGGTGTGTCTTCTTACCCAGGTAACACTCCCTTCAGATACTATTTTAATACTGCTGAAGACAGACGAAACCCCAGATTTGCCTAAGCAAATTTAAAAGAGTTATTTAAAGATAAAGATGCAGCAAAGCTGAAGCTAATACAGTAAAGATTTCTCAGGAGGGTTCCTAAACGGAGAAATTACTGAGAAAGAAAATAATTCACCAGCAAGCTCCACAAAATAGAATGAATTATAGCAGCTTCTAGTTAGGACAGTATCATAAGAGATATATGCATATAGAGAAATCTTGACATTGTAAATTCCATTCCTAAGAGACTTCTGTCTACTAGTGAAAGATTTAGGTTTGACTCTAGTCTTTGATAAAAATATCTAATGGTCAATTTAGAAACTTCTCAGGAGCCTGAAGCTTGTGCTGTTTTTCAACATACCAAGGACAGAAAGGTCCATAGCTCATGAGACAAAGACGCTGGGAAAGAGTTAATAGGGCAATAAAAGCCTGGTTACATGTTTTGGGAATCAATGTACCATGGGTTAGTTTTGCACTGCTGCAAACTGTGTTATGAAAATGGAGATATTTACACTCTAAATAGATAATTACTCATGTCATTCAGACAGAGTCCCTTGCACAAAGAGATGGCAATTGCCGAGATGAACCAGTTTTTCAAGTCTGACTAACAGATCAGCTCCTGAGGGTATATGTATTGTCTTCTTAATGAACCCCTTGACAAAGAGGACCTACAGTTATAAAAACATGGTGTTCCCACTGGCCATTTTGGATTAAAAGTGAAAAGGCAGAAGCAAAACCTGACTTCAGAAACACCAGGAGACTCCAGAGTCTGAGAAGCAGATATGTGAAAGGACATTAAGGAAGAGGAAAGATCCTGGGCTGAATAAATAGGTCTGATCAAAGCCCAAATAACACTCAAGAGCAATGCCAGAAGTGAAGTAAGGTTAAGCGTATGCAGATGTTTCACTGTTCAGTCTCAATCTGTACATGACCTCTTGGACTATCTGACTCAGACAGTAAGTGTGTCTAAAAGGCTTTGGGATGCCTACTTGTTACAAGCCTGAAATGGTAAACAGTAAATTAAAACCTCATGCAAAGGCAGTGCCCTGGGAGAGAACAGGCTTAAGTGGTGTGGGTGCTTCCAGATGTCAGCCCTGGTCCACAGGCAGCTGTATCTGAGCAAGGAGGTGATTGATTGCTTGTATGAAGAAAGGAGAAGGAAAAAGATAGTATCTACAAGCTAGTGAAAGTGAGCAAAACTTCACAAAGTAGTGCCCCAAGCCAGCTACATGAAAAGGCAGCAGGACCATTTTGCAACAAGAGGTGGCCCCAGAAGGGCCACCAGGCTGAGGCACCACAGGCTGGCACGAGTGGAGCACCCTGTCCTCAGCAACCCAGCATTCCCAGCACAGCATCTCCCCAGGAGCAGGATCACAGCACCCAGGGAAGTCCCCCAAAAAGCACAGATTGCCCACCCTCCCCATCTTCACCACTATGACTTCCCTCAGAGCTGAGCCCAGGGCTCAGATAAATTACTGAACACGACGAGCACTAACCCCATTATTTAATGTACTTCTGGAAGATACCAAACTAATAAGGGAACCCCAAAAACCCCACCAAAAACTGTGCAATACAAAACTCTCTGGTGCTTCTTCATCCTGCCCTTCATCAGTCAAGTAGATGTCCTCAGATGCAGAGGACATCAAATGGTCTCCATCTGTACAGCACCTTGCACAGTAGAGTTAAATTTCAGTCACAGCCTCTAGCTGTTCAAGTAAGGTAAGTATTTCATGTCAAGTGACAAATACATGAAATATCAATTACTATTTCCACAGAAATCTCATGGGGGCAGGTGGGAATACTTCAAAAGGAACATATGCATTCAGTTCTTCATATTAATAACTCATTTACTGCAAACTTTCTTCACATTAAAAATGTCAAAATGAGTTGAAAAAACCCCAAGCATTTAGATGGGTCTTGTTACAGGGGACAGCTTGTGCCAAATACACAAACTGACCAAGACAATAAAAAAGGCAATTTCAACCCATGTCAAACTTCAACTGTCACAAAATCACTCAATTTTTAGAAGATAGGTACTCATCATTCCTTCAAAACACAAGTCCCTTCAAAAGACCTTGAGTACCTTTTGACTAAGATCCCCTTATATCAGGAGTCTCTCCTGAAAGTATTTTAGACGCCTCATTTTCAGGTCTCCTAGTGCACCAGCATTAAGGAGAAGACCTGAAGCATTTTTCTATTAATATCAAAACTCAGGATTATTTTTGCTTATAGACAACTATTTTTGGAAAGCTTCATGCAACAGTCAGAACAGATCATTACTTGTAAGCACTTACCTGCAGTTTGTTCTAAGTACATACTAAGGACAGACAGCTCTCAGTATTTACCAACCAAAGAATTGTCTTGCCATCAAAAGTGGCAGAAACCTACAGAAAATGCAGCTGAAGACACAACCTCTGATGAGATGGGAAACATGGAGAGGTACATTTTATCTTTTAGGAAAAATTAGGAGGGTAGAATTGGTGCACTGTAGAATGTTTGTGGAAAGAGTAGATAAGAATCTCCCCAAAAGGGGACTCCACCACTGGGAGTCATTATGGGAAGGTCTTTCCAAAAGCTTCACTCTCCATCAGACATTTCTTAATCAAATCCAAGTATAAAATCATGGGGCAGGACTGCCTAAACAATCTGATGAAAGAGTGCAAACTAACAGTACAGCATTCAAGAGGCTATAAGAGTGAGGGTTGAGTTTTTCTAGACTAGAAATATGAGAACTAGGGGAAAAAATATAACAAAATTCTTTCTTTGAACTATCTTAATCCAAAACACATTGGTGTTCTGTGAAGGCTTCACAAAAAAAACCCTAATGCAGCTTAAGTCAAACCAAATGCAGCAAGAGAAGCCACTGAGATGGATATCAAGGTCTACCCATCCAAAAGGAAACCTTAGTCTCCAGCACTGCCCATCTAACACCTCTCATCAGGAGAAAAAAAAAAAAATTATTAAGAGGTTTTTTTTTCATTTTAGAGAGAATTATGATTCCAAATTGCAATGATAAAAACCTTGCTGTTATTTCATGTAGTAAGAAGCAGGCTTGTACAATTCACCTGTGATCATATCCTCTTCCAAGTGACTATTGGATAAAAAAAAAATACACAGAAGATTGCTGTACACACAGAAAGACAAGAGAGCAAGTAAAACAATCATGCATGTGTATAAAATACAGCACATATGATTTATATATAAACAGTATTTATGTGTCTAGGAGTTACTAAGCATCATTGATTAAAGAAAATGTTTAAAATATCTAAATGCAAATAGTCTAAACTGCAGAAAGCCAAGGTTTTCCTCATGTCTAATTCTTAAATAAAGCATTTCAAAACATCATTGAGGTAAAATTTATTCTCTCGCTAAGGCTGTGTATTAAATTCCTCACCAGCAAAAGAATTTTTACAGAAGGTTAATGCTTCCTGTAACATTTATCCTTCATAGTGTGGCTTCTCAAATAATTTTGTAGGCTTTTTCTCCTGCACTGTTATAAATCTTTATCTTCATGGTCATAGCTTTACAAAATCCATGTCGTCTGCTGACACAAAGGGAGCAGTTACTTCTCAGTCCCACAACACTGGTTAGCTAAACAAAAACCCTAAATTAAAATAGCACTGGGCATGGACACAAAATCCAGAAATCAGACATGAAGCTGAGAGTGTCCACACAAACTGACACCACCCCCATCGTCCCAGTTAAACCCAAATCAACTGCCTTTCAGCCTGGGACCCACTTTCCTCTCACATTCCACAAAACAGGTATTTGCTCACCTGCAGGATGAGAGGGGAAGACTGGCAAAAAACAAATACTGGGGGCTGGAACTCTCCAGCCACAGCAGAGCACTCCAGCCCAGAGTCACCAGGCAAAGACCTGGGGAAAGGTGATGCCACTGAGCTGCTAGCAAAAAAGCAGATATAAATGGCATCACAAGATCAATTGAAGTAATTGGGGATTTGGTTGTTGTGCAATATGCATGCAGCTGACATGCTAAGGTATCAGACAAGGCTTGCAGAACAGCAACCAAGAGAAGAGTGTAGAATACAGCAAGAAACACACATTCAACTCCATCTCGTGCTCTCTCTGGCTGCTCTTTGAAGAGAGCCATGCTGTCATTTTAGCAGACAGAACTAGTGGTCAGGCATGTGACATCTGACAAGATGACACCATTCCAAGAAGACACAGCTGTCCCAGTACCTGCATACCTCAGCCAGCACCACAGAGAAACCCTGTGGGACAGGCACACAGGCCTGTGCCTGATGTGATGGAAGTGATGGAGGAACCAGGCCACAGAGGCATTTATTTTGTCATGTGGATGGAAAAGCATTGCAGAAACCAGCTCTGCATGTTTTCAGAGGGTGGAGGGTAAGTCACAATACCAGTCAAGCAAAGAGAACAATTTATGTTTAAGCTGACCTTGCTTTTTTCCCCCATTTTTTTCACACATTCAGCTCTATCATCAGTTGAGTGACATTTTTAGTGTTTCCTCCTCCATTAGGTCATCTTTGTGTACATGCTAGTGCCAGTCCCATTAACTAGGGGCTTCACATCTTGGACATCCCCCCTTCCTGTACCCAGGTAATGGATTTCCAAGTCTAAATACACTGTGCCATCACCATGAAAGGTTTCCAGAGGCAAGACAAGGGGCAGGTTGGTAAAGGGGCTACACACTGACAGAGTAGCAACAGGATCTGTCACTCATCAAAAATTCAACAGAACACTAAAACTACAAGCTTGAATTTAAAGGCACTATTCCTCAAACCCTCTAGTCTAAATATTAGCACAAGCACATTTTGTGCAAATATGGTTTAGACAAAATATTTGTGCACAAATATACAACACCCTGGGGAAAAGGGCCAATAGGGACCCCAAACAGCCGAGGCAGGACCAGCAGGCACCCCTGCACCAGCAGGGGCACTGAGGAAGGCTCAGCAGGTCCCCCTTGGGCCACTGAGCCTGGTGACAAAGACACCAACAAACTGACAGGGACATGGAGATGCCACTAAGATGCTGGGGCAGCAATTCTTCAGCGATGACAAAGGAAGTTACTGTGAAGATTTTGGGGTTCAATTGCTCACTTTTGTAGGCAGTGCTTAATTGTGCAGTTGCTTATTTCTTGATTTTGAAAGAGATTTGATATAAAAATATTCTTCCCTGCTTCTATCTCAGATACCTGTGCCATTCTCTTCCTACACAGAGTTATCCTAGAGTTTGGAATGAGGGAAGGAGGATAGCTGAAGAAGTGGGGAGAGCACAGGAAGGTGAGTGATTGTCCTGTGGGTGTGATTAACTACAAGGTACACATTTGGGAGGTGCTGGGCTCTCATATATAGCTAGAATGTTCATGTGCAGCATACACAGATACTATTATCCTCTCAGAAGCACAAGCAAAAGAAAACAGGTGATATTGACACAAGATCTAATATCAGAGCACTGTCTCAGATCATCATGGAAAAAGTTATAATTTCTGTCCCATAATAATTTCAAAATTCTTTCCAATTAATGTCTGTTAGCAGTAAAGGCAAATATAAAACAAAAAGCAAACCCAACAAAACCCAAAATGTTCCTCCATTATGTTCATGCTGTGCTACAGAAGTCTTGATTCAGGGCAGAATTAGCTCCTCTCTGTCTAATAGCTGTTGTGAAAGTAGAGTCTTTGCACCCTACATGGAATTGGAATTGATGACAAACCTTGAAGTCACTTGTATTGCTTATTTTTCCTGCTGTAGGAGATTTCTGAACAGCTTCACTACAGTGCAGTTAGAAGGTGACTCACTGGACCAATGGCCAAGGACGGAAATATTGCTTCTCAACAGGTTACGTTCCTAAAATTCACCAATTTCAAGCAGTTTTCCTCTCATATTTTTAAAAAATTGGACTTCTGCTCCAAGAAACTGAAGAATAAAACAAAGGGTCTTCTCTATCTTTCTGTAAAAATCACCACTGGCCGAAGATTTTCCACATTTTGTTTAATCCTGAGTTTCTTTTAAATCAAGAAGTCATTCTGGGAAGATCCTGGTTATGACCCAGTTTCTACAAACAGTACAGCAGCCTGGACTTATCTAGGTTGAATGCCAGGAAGGCCATTGTTTTAAGAGTAAAATGACACAGAGACAGCAGTGAGTCATGTCATGCACAGTGCCACAGAAGCTGCAAAAGAAGTTAACAGTGGGGCAAACAGGTGGTGGGTAAGAGGTGTTGAGATCTGCCTCCTTCAGCAGCACCAAAGGCCTGCAGGTAAAGGAGGAGGGGGCACCTACCAGGGTTGCTAAAAAGTCGGCTTTACGACTGCTGCTGCCTTTATGACAACAATATAAAGTAACTCCCACAACACAGCGAAGATAAGCTCTTTAAAGAAAATATAAAAGCATTAGCTTGGCAATTCATCCAAACCTCATCATGCATCGTAGACATTTTTGAAGTTTAACAAAGAAAAGCACATCATTAAAGAATACTGCTCTATCACCATTCTTATGCAAATCCTTTCAGATAGTTGGGTGGAAAATTCCATCTAACACGCAGTGCGAAATAAATGTTGCAGGGTGGAAATTTCAGCTATACCGAGTGCATCTATCACTTGTATAATCCAAACTACTGTATGTGCCCTGACTACAGAATTAGTATTGATCCATTCACCATGTAAACATCAAGTACTTTCTATTATTACTTGAAACAGCATGCTATCACAATTTCTATTTCCTCCCTCTATCTTAAATAGAAGTACTGCACATTAGCTCTTCCCTTCATGTACTTTTTTGCACAGCTATCTAACTACAGTGTTCAAGGCTGTGCTGGGTTTCCTGCAGACATCTGCAGTATTACCATCAAAGTACTTCATTTTCAAGTCATCTCTGATGGAAGGCAATACAACTCTCATTTACACTGAAACCTGTTACTGTGGCTTCTCTTGGTAAAACACATAGAGCCCTTTGTTTTAAGATCTCTGTTGTGACTACCATTGAGAATGACAACCTCAAACAGCTTCTCCAAATGTTGCTCACACACCTCTCAGGAGTATCACTACGATAAGAGTGGACTGCAAGAATCTGAACAGCTACGTCATCTGAGCACATACAAGTGGAGGGGGGGAAAAAATCATGGTTTATCTCAAAATCTCATTTGTCTCAACCAAAAATTGCTGTGGCTTAAACACAACTTTGGGAAATGCTGGGAGATGCTTAGAAGCATAACATATTTCACCTGTTAGAATCTCACTTTTTCTCTGAGCATGGTAAAAAATGTAAAATGGAAAATATAATGGCTTGTCTCCAGGAAAGCTCTCAAATTTTAGACTGAGAGTTGGTCCCAAGACTTCAGTAAGACACTCCAGACTCCAAGTGCTGAAGTGCCGAAGCTGTGACTCAGAGCAGCTCTGACTCAGTGCAAGAGGGGCAGGGAGAGACAGCAGACACCCCTTGAACCTTACAAAAGCAGCCCACCAGGAGTGAAGGCAATGAGGGCGGGGCAGTCTATGCACCAAAGGCTAGAGGTAAGCTCAGCTGATGGTCACTCTGCTTGGGAAGGAGCCCAGCTGCGGTACCCACTCAGTGGGGAGCCCTCTGCACTCACCAGAAAGGATGTGCTGACACAGAGGGAACTGCCACAAAAACATGCAGCTACCCAGGCTTGGGCTGCAGGGAGTGCCAAAGCCTGGCATGAGTGGCACGGCAGTAGGGACAACGGTAGTGTAAGGTGTGGTCAGGTGGATGATCTGCTCTCCTGCTGGCAGAGCTTCGGGTGGAAGTAGGAAGGAGAAGAAGAATCAGGGACTCCGAGGAGGAGATTGACTTGGTGAAGCCACTTTCTACCATCCCTGAGGCAAATGCACCAGCTGGCTACACCACAAGAAGCACAGGATCCCCTATTCTCTCACCAGCAGGCAGGAGGAGGAGACCTAGAGCAATGGGAGGGGAATGGAAACAGGTATCCTCTCAAGATAGCAGGTGAATACCCTCCCAGCCTCCCTCACCTTCCCAGCTGCACTTATATAATAGGATCAAGGCTCTGGAACTTGAGGGTCAGGTAAACAACAGCCAGGATCTCCATTCAGGTTAGAAAAATCACCAGCCTTGTCATCCTACCCCTGCATCACCACCACCCCAGCCAAGAAAAACGAACAGCAGTTGTGTCAGTGCCTCCCTTCTAAGAGGAATACAAAGGCCCAAATGCTTGCCAGACCATGCCAGCACACTGGGAACTCTGCTGCCTTCCTGGGTAAAGGGAGTTACTAGAAAACTCTGTAGTCTGGTGTCATCCTCTGGCTACTATCCACTTCTGGTTCTCCAGGTGGGCAGCAATGAATTTCCAGCAAGAAACCTGAGGGCAATTGAGAGGGGCCAAAACGCCTGGGAGTACAAATGGTTGTTCTCTATCCTGCCAGGATAGAGGGAAGCTTGGGAAGGGAAGGGAGGGAAGGGAGCATGTAGGGAAGCATGGGGGGGAAACAGGAAAATCCTACAGGTGAATACCTTTCTCTCAGCCTGGTGTCACTGGCAGCATTTTCATGTTTTTGAGCACAGTTCTTTTTACTTGACACTCACTGCTGACAGAGCACACCTGCTCCAAGGGTGTTGAGTCCCTCATTCTCATGGGGGATCTGCTTCTCTGCTCTCTGCCTGCCACCTGTGGTGACAGAACAACCCCACAAAGAATCCACAGGAGATGAGCTTCTCACCTGCCACACAGCCATGCTGTGGGCCACCAAAATATGTTCACTCTTTTGTCTGCATAAAAATATAATAATCTAATGATCAAATAAAGCACACAATCTGTAAAGCCCAGAGAAGGCATTGAAATGGCAGGACTCTTTATTTCCAGAACAACAGTGCATCTCCCAGGTCTTCTCCTCACAAGCCAATACACTAAAGCCTCCAGCCTCAGAGGTCAGGACAGTGCCTCTTTACTGCATTCAGTGCAGGTTACCCGATATCACAGCACACCAGAATATCAGCTGCAATGAAAATTCCAGGAGCTCTGAGCCCAGAAAGCATCTGGCCAGTCTCAAATCATGTAGGAGGCATGGCAGACAGCAAAGTGTAGGCAGGACCAAGGGAGGAGGACACAGTCTGTAGGTCTTCATGCACCTCCCACTACAGGCTTATTTCCCTCAGCAGACCCATGTGGAAAACAAAGGAGACAGATGGTAAATGAGAGTGGATCAGATTGGGGTGGTAACGATTCACACCAGCAGATAAACTGACCACTGGGTGTTGGAGTGCTGGAAAGCAATTTCAACACCCCCCACCCCCTTCCACCAAAAAAATAAGATAATAAGAAGGCACTGTTTCTGGGAAAAGTATGTCAGCTTTGGTGCTGGGCATGTTTCTTATTGTTCATAAAACATCATGCAGGTCTGTGGTCCCAAGCAACTGCTGAGAGACATCTGCTGAGTGGGATCCTTTGGATATGACTCAAGGAAGAGAGAAGTTTCTCTCCTCAGAAAACCAAACAAACCAGGTGCCTGGGATGCATCAGGGATTATCTGACAAAAACCTAAACAGGAAGACAGAAGACTGCCTCCAGGTTCTGTCACACAGAGAACTGCTCTGGACTCAACAGAAGCATTCCTATTCAGCTCCCAACTTCCCAAACTATATCTCAAACCCAACACAAACAAGAGGTCCTCCAGCAGTTTCTCCAGGCCCTGTCTGAGCTCTCCTCCTCTTGGGAATTTCAGATGTAAACACAAATGCCAGTACTGTGTGCCTTGTCATCCAGACATAGCAGTGGGGCTGCTACAGCAGTGACCAAAGTCACTAGAAAGAAGTTGCTGACAGACCCTGAAAACAAAACAGACAACCCAGCAGTAGCACTCAGGGAGAATGGTAGCTCCACCGCTCTAGCAAATAGGGTGGACTTGTAATGTATTTTGAAATTGACTGGTAGGTGGGCAAATAACTCCCCTTGAGTTGCCTGAGAATCTCTGGAAAGGTGATCAGAAATTACTGTGTCGACTACATCATGGAAAGAGCTGGAAATTAAGGGAGGAGAAACAGAAGTGTGAGGGAGACAGAAGTAAAAAAATGCATCATTAACTCACTCAGTAGATCCGAATGGAGCTGCTTTTCATTGTCACTGGCACCAAGGATATATTGTAGCAAGTCAACATCCTATTACCAGCTTGGTCGCTTATTAATCACTTTCACATCTTCCACCAGTAATTACCATCACCTCTGTGTCCTTTGCCCAATCTGCTCTTTGCCAGACCATCAGCATTCCTCAGTTCCTCAAGACACATTTCAGTCACCATGAATCTAAGTAGCAGAGACCTCTGGACCATCCCTTGAAATTAGGTTTGTCTGTTTGTTTAAAGCTGTGTTATAAAACGTGNGCAAAAAAAGGGAAACTGTGCTATCAGAATGACTCAAGAAGTCTTGCTGTTATTCTCACACAACTTCTAATTATAAGGTCATAAAACAATTTTCCTCCCACTTAACTTAAAATAGTCAAGTCTTACACATAACCAGGTACGTAAGAAGCTAGTAATGCTTTATCACTTACTTGGCAGTCCATCACCATCAGTATCTGTGGCATGAACCCAGAATACTCCTGAGAAAGGTTAGGAGAGGAACACTTGCTAACATGCCAACACTGTTTCCTAATATTATGGCTAGAGTCCCTAAAAAGTAAAAGGCGCGAAGCTTCTCTCTGGGGCACTTAGGAATGTGGTCTATGGCACTAAATGTAACTTTTCTAAAAAATGGAAAATAGAAGCTCAGCAGCCAACTTGTCATCATTACAGCCAGATCCTCCAGCTATCAGTGCAGCCTGCACGTTTGCCCCTCAGGAGTGGTGGGGAAATTCATTCATGCATTAGATGAGCCATTCTGGCAGACTAACCCCTAGGAAACCTGGAGTTTGGGCTGTCCCACTGTGTCTCCTTTATCTTCCATGCTACTGTTCAACCAGAGAGTGTCACCCTAGACAGTGACCTTCACCAGCACAACCAACCACATGCAAGGCTGGCACACACCTACTTCTCAAAGCCAAAGCATTGTTTGCATTCCCTACATAGGTCTCCCAGATGAATGTGCTGGCCACTACTCTGCTGAATAAAAGGGTCTGAACTGCAGCAGAGCAACATCCCTCTCCAGCTACTGTGCTGACTTCAAAAGGATGCTTTCTGTTTGCTCACTTCAAAGCAACCACAAGCATTTCTTCTTGGGTAGATGGTTTTCAAAGTGTTTGAGTCCCATCACCAGCACTCCAGAGAGTAAGAGAGATTGCAACAACCTCCTGCATTTGCAAGCCTCCAGAGAGGTGCCTTTAGGGTGTTTCTCCTTCAGCATGCGACTTCCTTAGGGTGCCCATTCATTGTTACATGCTGAAACCAAGAGGTCTGGCTGTAGGCCCTGAATCAGAGCAGTCACACACACAGAAGATCATTAATTTTGCCACCAAATTTAAAGCAGCCCTTGCGTTCTCTGCTGGTTTCCGCCCTGGTGCAAATCCCTGCTCAGGTCCTGCTTCATCTGGTGCTCAGGTGCAGAGTGTAGGGTGCTGATAGGAAACAGTCACTTCTCTCTTTGGCTTTAACTGTGTTGGCACCCTCAGCTGTGCTCACCCCTCCCTTCTTCTGCCAGCTCCATGCACAGATCTCTACATCTGAGCTCTGCAGATGTGAACTCCAGATGCACAGCCATCCCACTGGCAAAATGCAGTTCAGCCCCACCAATCACCCCGCCCTTCTTGATCACTACTGCAGTGTCAATTAGAGTGAATTTTCTGTAGGGGTAGCTTCTGTCATGCAGACATTTTGTGCATGTGTATCTACACAAAGGATTCCCTCAGGGAAACTTCCATGAGATTCTTCAGGATGTGAAGCCTGCATCTGCTCCCAAAACCAGGAGAAAGTGTACAGGCAATGACTTAGGGAGCTCCTTTGCCTACACCTCAGGACTGAGGCACGTACACAGGTCAGTTTATTTGGCACAAGTCAGAGAGAATCTGTGAAACTTTAATAGCCCAAGCTCTGGAACCTTAATAACAGAATTCCATTACAAACTGGAGTCCAAACCTTCAAAGGTATTCAGGCCCCTGAGTTTCTTTGGTTTCACCACTATTGATTATCCGGGCCTGACCTACAAAACTTCAGATGCAAAAGCAAAGCCACACTCATGACAGTTTTCTCCATGAAGAGTCCAGAATCAGCTTCCATAGAAGCATGGCAGTAGGTGGTCTTTAAGAACCCTACAAGAAACTAGAAGGGGAAGCTTCTTGAGAAGCATTGTTTTCTTTCTGTATAGCAGAAACACAAAATTTTTCATTGCTGCCTATGCTGCTGTCTAAATAATCCCACATAGACAGTTAGTTGGATCCTATGAAACAAGAAGGCTACACTTGGCACCTGCTGTGTTACAGATTGTGCCTGTGAAATTGAATTTACAAGGACAAGACCAGAGAGAATGGCAAAAACAAGAAGCTGTTGAGAATGATGTATTTGCCTGAACTACACTAATAATTTGTCATTAAGGATAAGTAAAGACTGCCATGCAATTAGCAGTGATGATCTCCTTCCATAAGTCTTAAGCGTGGGACCTTAGCTATTTACAAAATCAGCTTTTTGGGAGAATGACTCTATCCTACATTGCCAATGCATGAGAAACAAAACCCAGCTGACTTGCAAGTACTACTGTTGTGTATGTTTTTATTAGACAATGCCATTGAAAAGGTTGCACTATGGGTGACAGGTGGCAATACCCATGTAACTTTCCTCTGTAGAACTAAACGCAGCCACATTGCTAATTCACAGATTTAAAAACAACACATCCCTAAACAAAAGAATTATGAAAACTGCCAGACAGCTGCCTGATGTTTGCGCTTGTCTGGTGAGAGCGGAGGAGAAATCTCAGAAGGCCAAAGGTGTTCACTTGGTTATCTGCTAGCAGGAGAAGAACTCTGGTGCAACCCATCAACAACACCCCTCTAGGATACGCACAATGTGTGGGTGCATGTGTATTATATACATGGAAAAAAAAATAATGGTGTTTGTGGGAGAAATTTCTTCCTTCCCAGCTTGCTCACATAAATCAGCCAAAGATCCCTGAAACAGTCAGAAAGATTTCAAAAACTACAGAACTAAAATATAGGATCATAGAATCATAAAATATCCTGAACTTGAAGGGACCCACCAGGACCATCAAGTCCAATGCCTGCCCTCACACAGGACAGCCCCAGAGTCACCATGTTCCTGAGAGTGGTGTCCAAATCTTCTTCAACTCTGGCAGGTTTGGTGCCATGACCACTGCCATGGGGAGCCTGTTCCAGTGCCAAACCACCTCTGTAGGAGGGTCCTTCTCCTAATACCCAATCTAAACCTTTCCTGACACAGCTTCACACTATTCCTTGGGCCCTGTCCCTGGTCACCACAGAGCAAAGATCAGTGCCTTCCCCTCCTCTTCCCCTCACCAGGAAGCTGCAGAACTGCAGTGAGGTCTCCCCTCAGTCTCCTCTTCTCCAGCTGAACAGACCAACGGCCCTCAGCCACTCCACACAGGGCTTCATCTCCAGGCCCTTCACCGTCCTCATGGCAACCTTTGAATGGTCTCTGACAGTTTAATGTCATTTTTATATTGTCATGCCCAGAACTACACACAATATTCCAGGTGAGGCCACCCAGAGCAGAGCGGGACAATCCATGGCCCAGCAGTCCATGCTGGGCCCGGTGCCTCCAGAACAGGGATGTCCCTCCTGGCTCCAGGTCACTGCTGGCTCAGACCCAACTGGCCATCGATCAGAAGCCGCAGGTCCCCTCTCATGGCACTGCTCTCCAAAAATCTCATTCCTCAGTCTGTCCACATATCCACGGTTATCCCATCCCAGGGGCAGAATCCAGCACTTTCTCTCATTAAACTTCCCATGGGTGGTGATTGCCCAGCACTCTAATTTGTCAAGGTGTCTCTGCAGGGCCTCTCTGCTTTTGAGTGTGTCTTAGGTTAAAAATGTAAGATGTTCCCAAAGTACGTATTCTATCACCATCTTCATGAAGTGTTGGAACCAGGTGGGGCAGTGTTTCCCTTATCTTCTGCTAATGGCCCATCAATGCCTTGCCCTATGACTCATAGATAACTCCCTCCAGGAGCTGTCTCTGTTTAATGGGCCATCAAGGACACATTACATGACTCATTGAATGATATCAGCCCATTGTGAGAATGCTCCACCCAGGGGGGGGAGCCAAGCATTCCCACCTGCATATAATCCTGTGTTTGGGACAGCAGAGTCAGCTTTTTCCCCCACTAGATTCACGGAGGACAAGAGCTACCAGACCTTTCTACAAGACCACTGCTTCGACAAGACCATTTCATCTGGACTGCTACTACCACCCTAACTAACAGGGTGTCAGGTTGTATTCTGACTTTGTCAGTGGTCTTTTATACTATTGAATTTATTTTATTTTACTTTATTTTACTACTTTTCTTTAGCTGTTATTAAATTGTACTTCTGACTTGGAGTCTCTCACTGGTTTCGCTTTCAAACCAGTACAGAGTGATTCAACAGCTCCTCCCAACTCAGTATCATTGGCAACCTTGCCTAGTATCCTTTCCAGTCCTGAATTCAGGTAATTTTTGAGGATGTTGAGGATCACAGGGCCAAGAACAAAGCCCTCCACAACTCCATCAGTGACAGGTCCCCAGTCTGATGTCACCCCAGTCACTGTAACCCTTAGTGCCTAACATGTGAGTCATTGCTCACCCATCACATGATGTGTTTATCCAGCTGTGGGATGAGTATTTTGTTCAGAAGGATGCTGGGAAAGACAGCATGGAAAGCTTTGCTAAAGCCCAAAACGATTACATCAACTGGCTTCCCTTGATCAGCCAGGTGGGTTATGTTGCTGTAAAAGGAAATCAGGGTTGGCAAGCAAGACTTTCTGCTCATAAGCCTGAGCTGGCTGTGACCAGTGTGTCCTCCAGGTGTTTTTCAGTATCTCCCAGAACAATCTTCTCCATAATTTTACTAGTCACACAAGTGAGACTGACAGGCCTGTTGTTCACAGTCATCCTTCTTGCCCTTGAAAATTGGGACATTCACTAGTTTGCAGTCAACTGGGATTTTTCCAGATTCCCAAGACAGCTCAAAAATCATCAAGAGAGGCTTTGCCATGATATCAGCAGCTCAATGACTTTTTTTTATTATTAATTCCATGAAGTTCTATAGACTTATAGGGATCCAGCTGGAGCAGCACATCCTATGCAAGTTCGGGGACAACTGGGAGTTGATCTTTCTCATATCCATGGTGCTCCAGCTCCAGGCATTGGGACCTGTCATCTGTGTTGAAGATGGAAAATAAGAAAGCACTGAACACTTCTCCCTTGTCCATGTCCCTGTTTCTGAGGTGACTAGTCTCATTAATGGATTCATGTTATTTCTGGACTGTCTTTTGCTATTGACATACTTAATAAAACCCATTTTTATTGGCCAAGTCCAATTAGGCTCTGGCTGCACAAATTTTCTCCCTACAGCGGCAAGCAGCATCTCTCTATTCCTTCCGTGTCATCCTACCTTCCTCCTACTGGGGAAATGCATTTTTTTATAGTTGAAGCTTCCAAAGAAATCCTTGCTTAGTCAAGCTTTCTGCTTCATCTTTTTGACTTATGGCATTCTAGAACTGTCTGCTCCTGTGGTTCTGGGAGGTGGTGCATGAAAAATGGACAGCATGGATGGACCCTAGCACCTTCAAAAGTGTTTTCTCAGGGAACCTTACTCAGTGGTTCCCTGAGCAGCCTGATGTCTGCTCTTCTCATGTCCAGGGCTGAAGTTTTGCTGGCGCTTTTCCTCCTTTCAAAAAAGATTTTAATATATATTTGACATGTAGCACCTTGTAATGCTGCATGGAGCACTGACCAGCTTGATGGAGAAGCACCAGTGTTTGGAGTCACAAGGTAACACTGGAAGCAACTTAGTGTAAGGAAATCAAATCTAAGCTTAAGGAAAGGAAAACAAGATTCAGTCATTAGAATGCAAAGAACAAGGGGACAACCAAAATTCAAATTTCCCTATGTGAGCCTCAAACAAGCCAGAAAGCCACACAACTGTTGCAGGTGGGTTTTTCCACCCCTGAAGTGCTACTGGGTGTGAGAAAAGTGACTGGATAGTGCCTCAGTGGAAAATTACCTGGGGGTGATGGTCAACAGCAAATGGACATGAGACCATGCCAGTGACCATCCCTGTGCTGGCACTGCTGAGGCCACACCTCGAACCCTTTATCCAGTTCTGGGTTACTTCAGGAAAGATGTTGCGGTGCTGGAGCAAGTCCAGAGAAAGGCAATGGAGCTGGGGAAGGGTGGGGAGCAGAAGGCTGATGAGGAGCAGCTGATGGAGCTCGAGAGGCTCGGATACCTCTCACAGAGGTATCTCTGAGAATTCCCTGACAGAAGGGAGCAGCCAGATGGGGGTCGGGCTCTGCTCCCGGGGAAGAAGGGTCAGGATGAGAGGACAAAGCCTCAAGTTGCACCAGGGGAGGTTTACTTTGGACATCAGGAAGAATTC
The DNA here is from genome assembly GCA_013397195.1 of Hylia prasina. Lineage (NCBI taxonomy): Eukaryota > Metazoa > Chordata > Aves > Passeriformes > Sylviidae > Hylia > Hylia prasina. The sequence continues at coordinate 36,460 of VYXD01000882.1, read as the reverse complement.
TTCACAGAAAGGGTGATTGGACATTGGATTGGACATGGGAGTCACTGTCCCTGGAGGTGTTTAAGACTGGAATGCACTCAGCGCTCTGGTCTGGGTGATAAGGTGGGGATCAGTCAGAGGTCGCACTCGACGATCTCAGAGCTGTTTTCCAANGCCTTGTCCACCAGACCACTGGGGGCCACATCCAGTTGTTCCTTGAGCACCTCCAGGGACGGTGACTCCACCACCTCCCTGGCAGCCCATTCCAATGTCGAACAACCCTTTCTATGAATAAATTCTTCCTAATTCCCTGGCACAGCTTGAAGCTTTGTCATGTCATCCTGCTTCCTGTTCCCTGGGAGCAGAGCCCGAGCCCGCCTCCCCCCGCTGCCTGCCCCCTCCAATCAGAGAGTTGTGCAGAGCCAGAAGGTCTCCCT
>VYXD01000882.1:25629-35921 GCA_013397195.1 Hylia prasina | reverse complement strand
GGAGCACGACGGTGCCGGGCGGACAGCGAGCGGCGGGGGCACGGAGGGGCAGGATGGGGGAGGAGCGGCACTGGGTCCCGCTTGGCAGCGGGGGCCAGTGCCCTGCACTGGATGCCGGCGGGCCGGGAGCGGGAGATGGCGCGGGAGGGGAGCAGGGAGAGGGAGATGGAGCGGGAGCGGAGCCCGGAGAGGGATCAGGAATGGGAGCAGGAGCGGAGCGCAGAGTAGGGTCAGGAGTGGGAGCGGGATCAGGAGCGGGANTCAGATCTGTGCTCCAGACACTTCCACAGCTCTGTTACTTCTCTGGATTCACCCCAGCCCCTCGATGTCCATTTGAATTGACAGGCACAGACCTGGACACAGTGTTTAAGGTGTGGCCTCAGCAGTGCTGAGTACAGGGGAGAGAATCACTTCCCTGGTCCTCCTGGCCACACTATTTCTGACATAGAACACTAAAAATACTTTTCAGATGTTATCAAGCCCCTTCTGTTGCGGCCCTCAGGTATCATCATTATCCCCTCACAGGAGCAGGGGCTGCAACCTTGCCCCAGAAACAGCCAGGACATATCCCCACCACCCCAGCTGCCACTCCTGGGGTTTCCCTTTTGTTCCCAACCCCAAACTTCAAATGGAGAAGATGGAGAGTGTGCTCCATCTCTGTGGCAACCCAGCCAGCATGACCTTTCATGTGTGCTGGGCTTTCAATTTTTCCAATCTGCCTCTTCTCACATCAAAAATCACAGAATTACGGAAGTGTAAGTGTTGGAAGGGACCTCTGGAGATCATCCACTCCAACCCCCTGTGCCAAGGCAGGGTCACCTGGAGCACGTTACACAGAAACAGGTCCAGGTGGGGTTGGAATCTCTCCAGAGAGAGACACTCCATGATCCCCCTGGGCAGCCTCTTCCAGTGCCCTGCCACCCTCAGTGAAAGTTCTTCCTCATCTTGAGTTGGTTTAATTTATGGCCATTGCTCCTTGTCCTGTTGCTAGTACCCACCAAAAGCAGTCTGGGACCATCTCCTTGGCACATGCCTTGGAGATGTTTATCTGCACTAATGCAATCCCCTCTCAGTCTTCTCCAGACTAAACAGACAGCTCACTCAGTCCCTGAACCATCTTTGTGAGCCTCCACTGGACCCTCCCCAGTAGCTCATTTTCCTTGTCCTTGTTGTCCTGAGGGCCCAGAACTGGACACAGCACTTTGGGTGCACAGTCCCTTTGCGCCCAATTTAGCCGAATTATCCAAAAGAATGCGTGTGGTGCTATGTAGGGTGATCAAAATGTTTGCAGATTTTCTGCTCTGCCTAGGATAGCTTCACACATGGAGTCCTTCATTCCACATCCACAATCAGGCCAGCATGGGTCCAGAGGCCAAGGTGGTACCAGCTGAATGCTGGTACTTTGGTTTGGGTGTGTTTTTGTATGTGTTCGTCTTTCAGAAGTAACAGCTCTGTGCCTCAGAATAATTACAAGCGCTGAAGCCATCTGTGGGCACAAGAAGATTTTGTGGCACATCATTCACCATCCAGAAAAGAGTTTCCTGGGGGGGAGGAGAGTGTGCAAAATTCAACAAAAACAAATTATGTAAAATGAAGCCACAGTGGACAGCATGGGAGACTTAGCCAAGTAGGTTATTTCCCACTAACTCTATTGCCAATTGTTAGAGGGACTTAAACAAAGCCAGTTTTTTAGATTTAATCCAGAACCATCAAAGATACAGAGAATTGACAGAGAAGCATCAGTGCTCCAGAGTCTCACTTAAATCAGGACAACATTTGCATACATCAACAATCAACTGCCCTGTTAGAGCATATCCTTAATATCATGAGATAGTAGGAAAGTAATTTCTGATAATATCCATCTTTTTGAGATGTTTATTACATTGTTTCTTTTCACAATTCTGTACCAGGCCATGAAACACCTCAGTGCAGATTTACAAGGATTTATGTAAACAGCTCTGTCACGTCACCACTTGCACTGAGGAGCTGATAAATCACCCGTACCTGATTCCCCTCCAGGCACAGCAGAACACATGGATACTTTTAATGCTCAGTTCCAGGTGATTACCTAAGGACAGCAGCAGCACAGGCAAGACTTTCCAATATTGTCCTCCATCTTCCACATCCTCCAAGATTTCTGGTAAAGGTACAGCCAGCAGCCACTACAAATAACAAAAATTTGTCAAGAGCCTTGTTGCTACTCTAGAATAAAATTGTAAATGCATGAAAGTACTGTACCAGGTAAACACAGATTTGTACCTTTTGAATTTTTACAGCATGTGTTCTGGAAAAACAGGACTGAAAAAGGCCCCCTCAGTTCTCACATAGAGTCCGTATTAAGCTAGATAACTGTGTCTTATAGTTCCCTTCATAAATATTTCAAGCTCTACCTTAAACTGAGTTAATTTTCTGAGACTTATCATTCACATGGGTGAAGAGTGACCAAGCTACAAAAACGTGAATGTTGATTTTTTTTTTTTTTTAATAGGGAAAGCATAGAGAAATGTGAATGAAAAGGAATATTTTTAAAAAAGAAAACATTTTCAAAGTACTTCTGGCAGCACCTTTCTTAACTTCTTTTGAACAATAACTCAGCCTGTTAGCAGACTCCCCCAAGATCATGTTAGTAACCTACTGCAAGACTGATCTGGCCATCAGGTTGCCTGTAAACACTTCTTGGCTTCACCACTGATTAAGGTACATGGTTCTAGATGGAGTCCTTCCACTGATTCCAGTAAATTTGACATCCCTGCTGTTCTGAGAAATGCTGAAAAACAACACAGTACATGTGCAGACTACAACAGTCAGCAGGGGCACAAGGGGTTCATTAAGCTTGATGCTTAGAAGGCCAAGAGTAAGAAGCATTGTGCATGCAGCCCATCTGCAATTTCAGTGCACTGTAATTTCTAAAAATCAAATGTCATATCCATGGATATGACACTGGATATATTGAAATTACTACCTTCCATTTGACAGCCAGTTAGCAGGAGTGTCAAAAGCAACTTAGAGGCAGGTAGATATTCATATCCCCAGGAAACTGTTGGAAAAGGAGCTTCAGTTGCACAAGCTCCCTTGACTTCTGCTCTGGTAACTGCAGGACACGTCAGAGCCATCAGCAGCAGAACAAATACTGATGGAGAAGCCAATCTCAGATTTCCCTGGGAGACCTTCCAAGAGGAGCTCATTACTTGTGGCAATGGATGGAATTTTAAGCTGACTGAAGCCACCAGTGGGGCAGGGGACATAGTGGGAGAGGAAGGTGTCAGAGATGTGCTTCAAAAGATAGAAAGATGGTGGGCAAAGGCAGGATGGAAAAAAAGTACATAAATGCAACAGTGGGTGTAAATGCTGTTAAAAAGTCCTAACAATGGCATATTTTAAACATCTCAGTTTCACATGTCTCATTTTTATGCACAAGTCTTGGTTAGGCAAACAAGTAACCCTGTACCACACCATCACTACTCACCACATCAAATACGCATTTCTGTGCAAAAAGAAAAAAGTATATATGATTCCTATTGCGTGAGAAACACTGTTAGCATCATGTACATTTTGTCCAGTTTGTGGCAGACCTTGCAGCCCAGCAGAATGCCAAAATACATGATGTAATAGGCTCTGCACTGCCCATGATCTTACACTTCATTTGGTGATGAATACTTGCCATTAAGTATTTGCCGAGACAAAGAGAATAAAGCAAGAGTGGTATTAACATTTTTTGCCAAGAAAAATACCAGGATATTGTTTATGTAGTTTGCCAAAAATACCAGGTATCACAAAACAAGCACTAGGTCAAATTTGTCAGTTACTGACACCACCTACCCAGCTGGCTGCAGCTGAAACCATCATTTGGCCCTCTATTTTAAATAATTCAGTTACAGGGCTTTGGTTTTTGAGTCAAATACTTGTTGCATACATGTATATTATACATTGCACCTACACACTTCGCTCTTGCAGCACACAACATGAAAAACCATTTCAAAGAGAGCAGAACCAAAGCCTCCTCTACTCTAATTTAAGTTAACAAGGAAGGATCACCAGTACCTGAAGTGAGTGTGTTCATGAACACATGCAATTCAAAGTGACATAAGAGCAGTATGAGGTTGCTTTCACCCTTCCACCCTTCTCTGTTTTCTTTGGGATCACGCAGACCTGTCAGCTGAATTAGAAGTGAGCCTTGTAACACAGATATATTCCAAGTTTGTTGATTTATCTTTTTTTTTCCCCAAAGTGAGAAGCATGTTTTTAAAACAAAAAAAGCCCTAACTTGAAAAACAATAGTTAAAGAAAATTTGTACAGCATAATGCAAGCTTAAATATTTTTCTCTTCTTTACCTTTTTTATTTAAAAAGTATAAAAGGAACCAAGATGTCAGATATAATTTCTGAGCAACCTTGTACCTAAACTGAGATTTTTTGACTGGACATTGCCTCCAAAGAGCTCCAAGATTAAGTGCTACCCTACTTTTAGGAAAGGTGTTTTAACATCCCAGCCCAGACTGTGGAATTGAAAATTACAAGGAGCAGGAGGAATGGGTAGTATTAAAAATTGTAAGATCAATGCATTTCACATTAAGTCTGGTAAAATACGAAACAGTGAAGGTGAAATACCATTTGCAATAGAAAAGCAGAAGGAAATGAGAGAAAACCCGAACAAGCAATGAAATAATCACATCTGACACACAGCTGTATGCTGTTGAGGGTGAAATGATTCAAAGGATCATAGTTGACCAGTGATGATCTAAGGTCCACTTCTGCTAAAATCAGTGAAGACATTGATGCTGACTTCACCAAGATAAGGATTATACAGTTCACAGTTTGAAGTCCAAGTGCCAGACATCTTTAAACTGATAACCTCAGAAAAAGATCCCTTGTCCATTTAAATCATCTTGAATTCAAGGACTTTGTATTAATTTTGCCAGCCTGCTCCAGCTGGGATGCAGTCATCAGTAGATAAAATGACCATGGGAAAGTGTGTTGTACGGAAAGAAATTCATGATGGAACACAGTTTTATTTGCACTTAGTTGAATATTTCTTACTGATGCTGAGTATTCTTTTCTCATACTGCAACTACTGTTACGAACAATGAGGAAAAAGGGCACTTGATCTGGTCATAAAGGCTGCTGAATTTCATATCAAAAAGAGCTTCAAGAGAGGCTCTGGACTCCAGATGAGCACTGTATGTGTGTGAGAAAGAATCCTTTGTGTCCTCTGAAGATCTAATCCTGAATTTAATCAGTTTCCTTTTGCAGCTGTGTACCTTAAACACAGCACATAGCTTTGCAATCAGGCTGTCCTTTCCATCATGAACAACTCAGGCACCCTTGAACAAAATATTTGACCTTCCAGTCCTAAAATCCATTCCTCTCCCAGTTTCTTGTCATACATTTCCCAACATTCATAAGCTATAAATAGAGATAGATGAAGAGAAAAATAAAGACACTCATTCCCTTGAAACCTTTTTGGCCAGAAGAATTTTGCTGCAGCAAGCAAGGGAAGCATGATAACTATTTTGCTTTTTTAAATATTTGAGTTGCTCCACCTAAGCAAGACCAACTGATGTGTAAGGCAGTCAGTTATTTTAGTACTGGAATTGGCCAAGGAGCTGCTGAAATACTAATTTCTTTTGACAGGAGCCCTCTAAGTTAACTCCACACAAATACCTCTAGAACTTCCCAAAAGACAGACTTCAGCCATGGCAAAATCTTAATACATCCAGGAAGGCACAGAGAAGGAGACGGTTTATTGTATAATATTGTCAGTTTCAGGGATGCACAGTTGTTACTGGAGACAGGCCACTCTCAGACCCAGATATTCATGCTCAGGAGGAGACTTGTGTTGAAAATGTTGAAAATGCTGTGGGGGATTGTTCCAAAGACTTGATGCTTGCCCTGTAAAACACCTCTGATCTCTGGCTACGCTGCAAATAGCTCTGATAGTGCAAATTTCTATCCTCCACTCAATTTCAGGGAAAGAAACAGAACTTTTCCCTGCATAAATGGCTGGAGACAAGTTGACTGTATTTCAATTGGCAAATCTGCAATGTCTCAATTCTAATGCAAACCTCTTTGAAAGCAAGAGTTAAACAAACATAGAGATCAACTACTAGATCTGCACTACTGTCGATGGTTTTCAGCTTAACTATTTTGTACTTACATAACAACTTAAATGTTCTCCACCACCCCAAGCTCAGCATATCCCCTCACAGGCCTCACATATTTCTGTGTATGACCTGTCATGCCTCTCAGCAAAATCTACTACACCCTGGCATTCATAACTTCAGCTCCTCAGGAATACTGTGAATGCTCCACTGAGGAAGTGAGCATTGGAAAACAAGTGTTGGCCACTGAAGGTGGAGTATTGCTCCATGGATAACACTTCCCACACTCTGGTCTACGCTGCCCTAATTATGGATTACAAGTCTTGGTGTGCTGATGTGCTGATGTAACACCTTCCATGCTGGGTAATTGACTCACTCTTGTATCTCTTTCATCAGGATCTTGACCACAGCACATAAAACATATAGACTCCTATTCTAGTGATCTTCAGGTTTACATCTGTATCAGTCAACATGAAGACAACCCCCCTCTTTTTAAATAATGTAACTCCCTTTGTGCCTTTCTTTCATGTTTTGCAGGGTGACACTCTTGCCTGCCACCCAACAGTTCTACCTTGTTAGAGCTACCAGGATTGAATGTCTCACAGGCAAAGTAATTTCATTCTTTTCAAAGTAATTACAATATTGTTACTTTGTAATGTGAGTGTCAAAGGAGATAAGGGAAAATAACCATGGGAAGGTGGAAAGAACAACTTAATTCAGCAGGCAATTAAATATCTACTAGTCATAATGTGGACAAAGGGTTTGCTGTGACTCAACAACTGATAGCTCATCAGCTCAAACACATTTAACTAGGAAGATGCACATAAAAAACAGAGGATGTTAGTTTAATCTATTTGTTTGGTTAAAGACTATTTTGGATAATGACAGTGAGCAGAGAAAAGTGGTGAAGTGAGAACAGATATATACTGATGGAGTAGCATGACTTTATTACAAACAGACAAAATGTAAACAATGCACATCCCTTCCAAAGAGGAAGACTTTCTAAAGAAGTCTTAGGCATGGCTTTGGTCCATGCCACTGGGAATTGTGGATGTCATTTCCCACTTGAAATGCTTCTTTTCTCTCCAAACCCTATGAGTATCAAGATATTTCCAGTAAAATGTAGCCAGGAATAACCACGGCAAGCACACTCACAGAGGCTTGTAAACACGTTGGAAAAGCCCTGACTAGACTACTTACATGACAGAATGCAACCACTCAAAGATTTCATGACTGAGGAAATAAAGGCTTTAAAATGTACCCAAACATCATGTACAAAAGAGGCTGTAACGGCTCTGCAGAACTGTTCCTCCACTTGCCCAAACTGTTTCTGAAAGCAGAAGCACATGCAAACCCAAAACCCAGAACCTCTTCCCACCTGATTGTGAGCCCAGGACACACAGTCCCACAGACAATATGCTCCGTGCTGGATGTCCAGGCCAAGATTGTCACAGCAGCTTTGGAAATTCGCATACTTAAGGGGAATGAAACACTAAATGTGTTCAGAATCTTTCCAAGCATCCTCTGTTGAGTGCTCAGTCCAAAGCTTTAAATGAGCATAGATGGATCTAGAGCCTTCAGTGCACTGCCAGTGACTAAGCACAGAGAGCTGGAAACAGGATCTGCATTTTCTGATGTTGCTACTTACAGTACACCTTAAATGTTTTTGGGGTACATGGGAACAATATTTTTGCTAGGGGAATGCCACCATAGTTGGTAATGGCCATTCGAATTTTCTCACAGTTGATCTGTAAACAATTTGGCAAAGAGTTTTGGCAGATAGCAGAACTGTTCACATGAAGCTCTCCAAACAACAGCAGCATTCAGGCCATTTCACAGGTTACCTTGGAGTGCCCAACCCACCCTCTTTGTGCTGAAATGTCCCGCATTTACTGCCTATGTAAAAGCATCTGCACACCCACCCAACAGTCACAAAAATGCAAAGCAAAGTAACCCCAAGCAAGTAAAGGTGAGATTTTTACTCTTTTTGAATCATTTAGGTTGGAAGAAGACCTTTAAGAACATCAGGTCCAATTGTAAACTCCAACCTTCACAGATTTGGTAAACATTACAAGACAAATTCAACAAAAAGTAAGGTGCTCTAAATTAGATCCAAGAGAGCAGTGCTGACTCATGGCTTTTCACTGTCCATATCCAGGCTAACCTTCTGCTTAGCTAATGCTAAACACGGCTCTCAGCTGTGACTTCAAGGAAGCTGTTCACCAGGTTTTACAGCTTTTCCTATCTCACAGGTCACAGCCCTGAGAACCATCAGGTAATAGCCTTAAGTGGGGCACCAAGGACCAACAAATAAGAAAATTTCTCTGCTGGGGTTCCTCCTGGTTGCTAAAGCAGAAGCTTAGCACTGCACCCATGCCTGTTTCAACACTTGCAGTATTGCTTTTTTCCCAAGTGTTTGCGTCTCCATAACACCAAGCACAAGCCAGATAAACGAAGTGGCTTTCCCCACTTGCTTGAGATGGTGTGTTCTTACAAAATGATGAGTTCAATAGCAGAAATTCCTACAATATTTTTTTTAAAAAATCAATACCCTGTCCCTATTATTAGTACTTATGTGATAGGCTTAAACAGGTACTGTTAACATCAGCTTAACACTGGAAGGGGAAAAGGACATTACTGCTGTAAATAAGACTAAACCATTCTCTTTTTTTCAGACTGAAGCTTTTTGAGGCCCTCTTCAACAGAAGAACAATCTTTATTTTAATGTGGCTGACATCAGAAAATAACAAAACCTCTTTTATGACCAGAGTATAGAAGTAAAACTCTTATCTACAACCTAAACAGCAAATCAAGTCATCAGTAATATTAGCACACGACCACAACCTGACAGATAGGAATTTCTGCTCACCATCCAAGCTTTCAAAATCCTGTAACATCACAGAAAATTTCCATCTGCAGTACGATGGGTCTTAAAGAAAAATTTTGTCTTGGGAGAAAAAAAAAAGTGGGTGCTTTTTCCACACAGCAGATATTTACTGAAACTTTTCATTAAACCCAAAGTCTGCTATCTGAATGAGATTAGAGCTTCCAAGAAAATTTTCTGTCAATACCTAAGCAAATGATTGAAAGTAACTGAGGAAATTATTTTTTCCCAAGAACAATTAATTTTGTTAGTGCTTGGCCATTTCCCCAGGATGAATTAAACAACAGTTTTTCATAAATAATAATACTTCTAATTAAAATAAGGGGAGAAATAATTTTCACCCGATTTTTTTTTAAGCAGAATAGCTTTATTTGCTTTATTTGCTTTCTTTGCTTCTCAGACGTAAAACAAATACAGTCTTCTTGGAAAAATATGTTTCATTGCAGTCAAACCCATTTTCAGCTGGAAGAAGGCCCTCAGACAAAGCAGCTGTGCTTAACACTAATAATTAATGCATCTAACATACCCTTTCATGTGAACTCCTGAAAGCTACAAGTAATGAACTTTACAGAGGTAAGAGGAGGACTTTTTTTTGTAAGAGTGCACACATTAACAAAACAAGTGGCCACTTTTCAGAAGCAAATATAAACACTGCTGCTGCAACACAGCAGTCAGTCCAACAGCCTCTCCAGCCCAGGAGGCTTTTGTTTTCCTGGTAGGGAAGATGCTACAGCCATGGAAGGTGGGTTTTATAGGGTGAAGCAAATCCTTCATGCTCCAGATGTGCTGATCCCGGTAACTTCCAAAAAAACCTGTCAGCATCTTTCCCTGGGTGACAGGGTCTGCCAAGACATTATTGGAGAACAGGTCAGTGCACTCATATGGCCATAAACTAAAAGAGAAGTTGTTCCACTCAACATGAGGAGTAATTTCTTTCCATTGAGGGTGGCAGAGCACTGGGACAGCTGCTCAGGGAAGGTGTGGAACAAACCTCTCCCCCTCTGGAGACATTCCAACCCCACCTGCTCCAGGTGACTCTGTTTTGGGAGGGGTTTGGACTGGGTGATGTACAGAGCTCCCTTCCAGTCCCAGCCATTCTGTGATTCTCCACAAATACTCTCCCACCATCTGACAAAACTCTGTGAGGCCTGCCTGAGTCACAACTGGTATCTAACTGCTTTTCATTTCTAGCACTTCTACTGCAGGCAATGAGTTCCACAGCTTAATTATACATTGTGCAACTTAAATGGCTTTTTTTTGTTTGTTCATTTGCTCAGGGTCCATGACTTACCAGTTCCACTTGAAATTGCT
>VYXD01000882.1:0-25604 GCA_013397195.1 Hylia prasina | reverse complement strand
CTACTGTGCAAAAATGATTCCACATGCATCAGGGTTGAGTTGATTTTAGACTTTGTGATGGGAATGTGTTGTCCTCTCTCTTCTGCTAGTCTTGAGCCAGCAGTCGACCGAGTCAGTCATTCTCTGTGCCAACACCAACCATAACTTTTATCAGTTTTCTTGTTCTTTCCTCTCAGAATAAAGAAGATCTAGTAGGTTCACTGGTTTGATGCCCCTGGATGAGCACTAAGAAGCCCACACTATGGATTGTTAAATTCTGTGTTGCCTGACGTGACTACTTTACTGCATGCCTAGAAGCCAGGATGCATTTTACCATGAATATAATTTTCAACACCGTTTTTTGGGGGGGGTTGTTTGTTTGTTTGTTTGGGGGGGGGTTGTTTTTGTTTGTTTGTTTGGGGAGGTTTTTGTTGTGTTTTTTTTTCCTCCTAGTACTAATGAAGTGCTCAGACCCCACTCTTCTTCACATTGTTTCACCCTTGGTAAAAAAAAAAAAAAATTAAAAATCAGCACTGTTTAAAGGTATCACAAGCACATTCTCATTAGTAACTTGAAATGCCTGGTCACATTCTTGTAGTTCACGCTGCAAATGTATCCCCAGGGGTCTTACCCAGCTTGACCTTCTTAACCATTGCTTTTCCTTGCAGCATTGATGCTCTGATTTCATAGACATCCATACAGACCAAGTACAGACTCAGGAATGCAGCATCCCACCTCTCAGGTCAGCAACAATAAGGCTGTACTGGTGTTAGAACCATATTCCTAGTTAATTTCTGACAACAGTCTGGGTTCCCTCCTCTTGCTATAAAATGTAATAAGATCCTGCATAGCATTCCCAGGAGTTACTCCACTTTGTCCTGACTCCTTGTGTTCTTCCTTCAGCTTGGTCTGAAGCTCATTAACCTTGCACTCCATTCCATTTGCATTTGAGGACAAGAACACCATCACAGCATGATTTGGAAACTTGGTTCTTGTGTGTCTATAGAGTGGACACTCACAATAGAAATACCTGAGTTTGTTGTCTGAAAATTCACTGCTTTCCCAAAGTATTCGCACTAATTTTTTATTGGATTTTGGTAAACTCTTTAATATTTGGCATTTGTATCTTCTTACTTAATAGATACCACCCTTGAAAATTTGGTTTTTTAACAGCCTTTTTGTTCCAGCTTCTTCTAAACTTAGTTATGATCCAATTCCTGACATACTTATTCAAACACAACTTCAGCCTGATATAAGCAGGAGATTTAGGTAGGGATAAGGGAAGGGAAAAAAAATCATCAACACATTTGATTTCTAAGAAACCATTCTTTTTATAAGACAATTCTAAACACCAGCCAGCTACAGGACATCTGGATTATAGTTGGAGAGATGAATTCAGAAGAATCCAACGTGATCCTGAACTTCTTAATCCATAACATCCAGAATAAATAAAAAGCACAAGTGTACCTGATGCAGGAGAAGATACCCAAACTATTGAAATGTTATTTAATTCCAAATTCCAATACAGCTTCAGTCCAAGCAGTTAAAAGCCTCAGGCAGAATGAGTGTGACTCCCAGAGAAGCATCTGAATGATTAGACAGGAGAGTGTTCCATAACATTCACCTGCTATGCTATGCTGAACTAAAGGTGACTAAAACTACTTTGGGTAATTGGACTGCAGCCAAAGAACACGCCCCCAGCTGCCCGGAGAGAGGGGTCTCACTCCATGCCCTGCTCTTTCCCTCGGCTCAGCTTGAGTATTTCAAGTAAAGCAGTCAGCCTCTCTCTCCTGCTGTTTTAGGCCTCCAGGAGCCAGAAAGCAAACACCAGAGAACAACTGCCTCCTTTGCAGGAAAACAACTCACTTTGGGAGAGTCAGAACGAGGCTTTGGTGCATGACAGTTGGAAGATAAGTAAAAAGAGCAAAGTTTTAATGTAAACAACATTTGAACTGCAGAAGTCAATCATGTGACAAAGCAGTTGCCATGAAACTGTACCCTCTTCAATATAAAACTGATTTCTTCACCTTGGGTTTTTCTGACATTCTGCTATGACAGTAGAACCATTAAGTTTGCATTTTCATCTTGCTCAGTGTAATCTACTTAAGTGCCTTAAAGGTATCCTCAAATTCCACTGAATGACACTCAAAAATACTTCCACGTAATTCCTAAACACCCGAGGACCATAAATGGGTATTACTTTCAGAAAACAGAATGTATGCCAAAAAGCTTCAGATCAAAGTATTTTCCAGTAGTTTTATTCCAAATTTGGCCACGAGAATGTCCAACTTAAAAACCAAAACCATCTAATCTAGCCTTGACATTCAACAGTCTGATACCTAATTTCTTTTAAGGGGGAAGAGATAACTTGAACAAACTAAAGGTGATTCTGATTAAAATTACTACCACTGAAGTTTTTTTATCTAATTTGTTGTGGAAAAATGTGTCAGAGAGCTTGACAGAATTTCAGCCAAAGACAAAAAAGTAGACAAACGCTTCTTTCTTTTAGATGCATGTTTCTTCCTTTTTTGCCCTTTAGTTCCTTTCACAAGAACTACATGACACTGGCAGTATCAACTTCCACGGTCAGTAAGGGCTGCCTCATCCCCTCTGACAACATGCTTCAACATTAAAGAAATATTTTTTCATAGAATCAAAGAATCACAGAATATTTTGGGTTGGAAGGGACCTTTAAAGGCCACCTAGGCCAACTCACATGCAATAAGCAGGAACATTTTTGACTAGATTAGTACTTCATCCAACCTGATCTTGAAGGTTTCCAGGGATGGGCATCTACCTCTTTGGGCAGCCCGCTTCCTGATCTTGAAGGTTTCCAGGGATGGGCATCTACCTCTTTGGGCAGCCCGCTTCAGTGTTTCACCACCCTTATCATAATTTTTTCCTAATATTATCTTATTCAACCCTTCTTCATCTTAAAACCATTAGCCGCTTTTAGGTACTGGAAGGCTGCTATAAGGTCTCCCAGGAGCCTTTGGCCCCAGTTCTCTCAGCCTATCTCCACAGGAGAGCTGTTCCAGCCCTTTAATAATTNGACAGAATTTCAGCCAAAGACAAAAAAGTAGACAAACGCTTCTTTCTTTTAGATGCATGTTTCTTCCTTTTTTGCCCTTTAGTTCCTTTCACAAGAACTACATGACACTGGCAGTATCAACTTCCACGGTCAGTAAGGGCTGCCTCATCCCCTCTGACAACATGCTTCAACATTAAAGAAATATTTTTTCATAGAATCAAAGAATCACAGAATATTTTGGGTTGGAAGGGACCTTTAAAGGCCACCTAGTCCAACTCACATGCAATAAGCAGGAACATTTTTGACTAGATTAGTACTTCATCCAACCTGATCTTGAAGGTTTCCAGGGATGGGCATCTACCTCTTTGGGCAGCCCGCTTCAGTGTTTCACCACCCTTATCATAATTTTTTCCTAATATTATCTTATTCAACCCTTCTTCATCTTAAAACCATTAGCCGCTTTTAGGTACTGGAAGGCTGCTATAAGGTCTCCCAGGAGCCTTTGGCCCCAGTTCTCTCAGCCTATCTCCACAGGAGAGCTGTTCCAGCCCTTTAATAATTTTTGTGACTCATTCCAACAGGTCCATGTCTTTCCTGCCCTGGGAACCCAACAGGTGCAGGTGGGGTCTCACCTGAGCAGGGCAGAGGGGCAGAATCTCTCCTCCCTTGCTGCCCATGTTGTGAGATGAGCTCAGGACATGTTTAGCTTTCTGGGCTGCCAGAGAACATGGCTGGGTNAGTGTTTCACCACCCTTATCATAATTTTTTCCTAATATTATCTTATTCAACCCTTCTTCATCTTAAAACCATTAGCCGCTTTTAGGTACTGGAAGGCTGCTATAAGGTCTCCCAGGAGCCTTTGGCCCCAGTTCTCTCAGCCTATCTCCACAGGAGAGCTGTTCCAGCCCTTTAATAATTTTTGTGACTCATTCCAACAGGTCCATGTCTTTCCTGCCCTGGGAACCCAACAGGTGCAGGTGGGGTCTCACCTGAGCAGGGCAGAGGGGCAGAATCTCTCCTCCCTTGCTGCCCATGTTGTGAGATGAGCTCAGGACATGTTTAGCTTTCTGGGCTGCCAGAGAACATGGCTGGGTTATGTCCAGCCTCTCACCCACCAGCAACTACCGACACCAGGGGTTGTGCAACCCAGCTGCAGGTTGCTGTGCACAAACTATTTATCACACTAGATTGCAGTAGTTTTTCTTTGGGATGCCATTTTGATCACCACATTCTACTTCCTGACTGCAGATAAAGCCCACCGGCAGATCAGAGTTCTTGCCTGGGAATATTAATGTATTTCTCTGTTAGCCTTCATATTACTATCTATTCCTTGCTGAACAATTTCACACATTTCACAAAAGGCTTTTGATTGCCTAACAGAACAGTTTTATCAGAACAAATGCAAATTACTATTTACAACACATTTTTGATTCTCGTCTTGGTTCAAATGGTGTTTTTCTGTTGCTACTCATTTAAAGACTTCTCTTCAACCTTAGAAATGAGGATTCACCTTATAAATTAAGAGTATTCACTCAGTATATCTTGCATTCACTGTCTTGACTGTTAGAAGATGTTAGATTTCAGCACTCCCCTTATGCTGAGCAGATTCAGATTCCGAAAGAAGAGAGATGTTTGGAATTCTTTAACAACTGTGTTTTGCCTAACAATACACTGAAGAATCGTGTTTCAGATGAGGGTACTGCTTGTGTGACATCCTCCCATCTCCACTTTTTTCCAATAAAAAAAAAAAAAAAAAAAAAAAAAAAAAAAAAGAAAAAAAAGAGAAAAAAGAGAAAAAAAAAAAGAAAAAAAAGAGGAAAGCAAATAACATTCATTCTCTAAAGAAACTTTCGTTCTGTTCCTGAAGCAAATTTTACAGTATTCCTTTTTACAGAAGCTGGGTGTATTTAGTAGAAATTACTCAGAGCAGCAATTGGTTTAATCAGGAATATGCCCTCCTAGCCCAAGAATGGAGCTAATAAAGGAATTTCTGAATGATTTCATTTTTACTGGGACAAGGCAGTTTCTTCTAATTTTACCAGGTTAGTTAAAAAAATTAGATAAAGCCAACTAGTTTATGTGTACAGCTGTGCTGAATCTGACACACTTTACTAGAACAGTTTTAAGAAATTGTTAACAAAATTCTCCACAGAGAAGTTTATCAGAGATAGAGAACTATCAGCATGAAAGCTGGGAATTGTTTATTTAAGGCATCCTGGACACACAATGTCTCCTACAGAATTCATGTTAAACCCTGAGAAACTGATTATCTTTTTCTGTGTCATAAAATGTAGTTCTCAAAACATCTGCATCTAGCTATTCAGCATGGAGCTCTTTTGAGCACCCATCCTTCAGTAGCATGTGGTACCTTTAAACACAAAGTTTTATTTTCATGGTGCATAAAACACGATTTCTGACAGCATAATTTGTGTTCTCACAACAACATACATTTTTTGCATGTTGTGAATTACTTTAATGTGTTCAGACAAGAAAACATTTAATTTTTTAAATATTGTTGTCTTTAACTCTGAAAATGAATACAAAACAATGTATTCTCCCCTCTAATTGTAAACTTGTTAAAGACTAAGTCTAAGCATATTTTCACATTGACTTGGGCTAGGAATAACCTGTTTTCAGGCAGAATTTCACAGATGTGCAACATGGTTCCATACCACAGTCCCATTCTGTATGGTTCATGTGATCTAGAATACACAATTACACCTATTCAAAAAAAAATCCAAAAGTTTAAAAAAACATGATCAGGCAGCATGTGCTGGTGTTGGTTGATAACTAGCTGATTGTTAACTAGTTAATTGGCAGCTTCAGGTTAATCCCTGACATCAAGCTACAAAAAAATGAGACACCAAGTGAATTCTCCAAGCTTTTCCATTCATAACCGAGCACTAAGTTTCAGTGTAATACGTAAGGAATATGACTGCTAGTTTGTCCAAAGAGTTTGGGCTGTTTAAATTCTTCAGTGTTAAGGAAAATAGTAATTTTCACTTTGAAGGTACAGCACATTTGCAATGAAGTTGGATTTCAAACTTCATGAGTTCAATGCTTTTGGTCATCACCATGGAAATGTGACTACTCAGGCATAAGAAATTTCTTTGGTACTTTTATTTTTCTTTTCTCTAAGCACAGCATTGGTGACAGCTTTTCTAAATTTAGAGATGTACCTGGAACTAGAACTTTGTCTTTTCAAATCAGATCTCCCTCCACATTATCTTTTCCATCCCTGCACAAAGACTAAGCTAACCCCTCTTTGCTGAACAATACTCTTCAAAGCAGTACTCTCTGAAGAAAATAGTCTAATTTTATAAAAATCGTTTATTCTAAAAATTGGCACATCAATGAAAAGATTCCTCTGAAAAGATTCTATTCTTATGTGTTGTAACATCACTAAAATGCCAAAGTTCTGTTATGAAGTCACTTAGAACCGCTTCATATCTTGAGCAAAAAAAGACGCAACAAACAGAAAGCAGCAAGATTCCAGCAAATGCTAATAAAAACTTGCAGCGCTTCTGACGTTAAAGAGTGGTTTAGGTTGGAAGAGACCTTTAAGATCATCAAGTCAAGCATTAACATGGCATGGCTAAGGCCAACACTAAACCATATCCCCATGTGTAACATCTACATGCCTTTTTAAATCCCTCCACAGATGTTTAATCCATCACCTCCCTGGACCAATGCATTTCACCCTTTCTGTGAATAAATTTTTCCTGGTATTCAAACTAAACCTCCTCTGGTACAACTTGAGGCTGTTTCTTCTCATCCTGTCCCTTACTCCTTGGAAGCAGCATCTGATGCCCCCCTCTGCCTGCCCCTCCTGTCAGGGAGTTGNTCATCCCATGGATCCAGCCTGTCCAGACCCCTCTGCAGAGCCCTCCTGCCCTCCAGCAGATCCACACTCCCACCCAGCCTGGTGCTGTCAGGAACTGACTGAGGGGACCCTCAATCCCCTCATCCAGACCTTTGATGAAGATGTTAAAGAGGCCTGGCCCCAGTTCTGATCCCATGGGAAGCCCATTGGTGCCCAGCCCGCTGGATGTCTCTCCATTCCCCACCACTCCCTGGCCCTGCCCTCAACCAGTTCTTCACCCGGAGAGCAGGGCCCGGGCCATGAGCAGCCGGTTTCTCCAGGAGATGCTGTGGGAGAAGGTGTCAAAGGCTTTGTAAAGTCCAGGCAGACACATCCCCAGCCTTTCCCTCACCCCCTGAGCAGGTCACCTTGGCACACGAGGAGATCAGGTTGGTCAGGCAGGACCTGCCTCTCCTAAACCCAGGCTGGCTGGGCCTGATGCCCTGGTTGTCCTGTTCCTGCTGCTGATGGCACTCAAGGTGATTTGCTCCATGGCCTCCCTGGCACTGAGGGCAGGTCACAGGCCTGTAATTCCCTGGATCCTCCTTCTGACTATTCCTGTAGATGTATGTTACATTTGCCAACCTCCAGTTAACTGGAGTTAACCTCAGTTTGCCCAGATTGCTGGCAAATGATAGGAAGTGGCTCAGCAAGCTCTCTGTCAGCTACCTCAGCATCCCTGGATGGATCCCATCCCACCACCTGGGACTGTCCAGGTGCTCTAGCAGCTCACTGACCATTCCCTCGTGGATTATGGAGGTAGCATTCTGCTCCCATCCCTGTCTTGCAGCTCAGGGTGGTGACTAAAGAAGGTAAATGTACTGTCCAGTATTCTTCCTAATGAAGTTTGCATTTGCAAAGAACTAAGTGCATATGCTTGGGAAAAAAAATGCAGGCAAAAAATGTCTAGACCAGATGAATCAAAAGATAACTACAAACCACTTGTAAAACACCAATGTGGCAAAAAACACCTACATTCCAAATGCTTGCAAATAAAGAGTCCAAGTAAGCCAACAACAAAAACATTGATATGTTTCTACTTGCTAACTGTAAAGATTTTTTAAAGTGCCAGATAATGTACTCTCATTTTAAAACACTGAAAAATATTTAAAAATATTTACTTTAAGAAATTAATAAAATCTAGACCAATGCAATGTGAATTACAACAATAATTCAGTTACTTTTCTAGTTAAAGGCATTAAATTGGTACAGTTTTATGGTTTTACACAGTGCAATGGGATTAACCCTTACTTAAAAACTTTCTTATTTGGGACATACTACAGTGAACACCTGACAGTATAAATCAGTGTTATCAAACTGAAACATAAGAACTGGAAGACGTGAAACAAGTGATACAGTAGGAAAAAAAATGATTGTCACATTTTTTAAACTATCTTTTTAACATATAAGCATTTGAAGTTAAATACAAAAATTAGTGAACTTTTAACCACTATAAAAATTTGTAAGTTTTAACTCACAAATCCAACATGTGCATTTACACAGAGTTTACATAACACATTCCAAAAAGGCAAATCACAACACAGCCCTGTTCTCATTTTCTTAGAGAAACTTCTCAGCCAGACTAATCTGGAAGACAAACATCTCCATGACCATCACAAGGATTTAAAGTCACTTATTCTGTTTTCTTTGCTTGTTTTTTCTTAGCACCCTCATGGTGCTGCTCAGAAGGCTGGTCACAGACTGAAGAGCTGTTGGAAGATGTGGCACCTTCACCCTTCACTTTGGAAGGTGTCTTTCGTGAGCCAAAAAACATTTGGCCCATTGCAGCCTCAAAGGGAGCAAGTGGAGAAGTTGCACATCTTGTCAACATCATTTTTACCTACGAAGAACAAGGATCAAGTTACAATAAAAGTTGTGATGGCTTCACAGGTAAACAAGTTCAAAGCTGAAGGAGTGTATGGCATTTTTAACTTTCTACACAAGGATGAGGTTGTGCCACCACTAGCAGAAGCCTGCTCATTTTAGCTGAAATTGGTCAAAGAATGCATTTATTTCTGACCAACATTCTCCACACACCTATGAAGGGGATGTACAGGAAGGCCAGAGAGGGGTTCTTTATCTGTAGATGTAGGAACTGTAGCAACAGGACAAGAGGGAATAGGTACCAATTGAAAAGAGAGGAAATTTAAGCTGGATTCTAGAAAGAAATTCTTTACTGTGAGGGCAGGGAGATACACATTGCTGTGAGATGTTGCTGATACCCCAACCCTGATAACATTAAAGACCAGGCTGGATAAAGCCTTGACTAACCTGACTTAGTAGAAGATGTCTCTGCCCATGGTAGGGGAATGGAGCTGCACGATCTTTGAGGTCCTTTCCAGCCCTTAACACTGTATAACTCTATGATTCTATAAGCTATACACAAACAATGTGCACAAAAAAACTCTCCATAGGATTAATCATTCTGAGAATAAATCACATTTAATGCCATACAACTAAGGTGAAGAGCAACTTTTATGTGTAAGTTTTGTGCCTTGTTCAAATTGAAAAACTGTAAACAGTGGCTTCCTTCCACTTAAATTGGAATAATGGAATGTGTAAGGACCTGAAAGTATAGATGAATAACCCAACTTTAATTAGAATTCCAGACAGTCATAATAATTCCATAAAGTTCAGAGATTTAAGTGGGCTCTCCTTAGGACACATAACTTGGAATCAGGATTGAAAAACCTGTATTTCAGATTCAGGTACTAGACAAATTTATATTGCAACAGTTTCTACAGCTTTCAAGGTACTTCTAAGAGACATTACTAAAGACCTATGCCAGATACACTGTTGCTTTATTACTTTATTAGTTTGGTGCCTGGTCCAGTTCCAGACTGTCAGTACAACTATTAGTGCAAGGATTTAATAACTTCAGTGCAGCCAGACAGCCAGCTACTGTGGACACCTGCAATTTCTCACTTCCAGAACAACATTCCTTTCCTTCTCCACCCCCAGCATCCACAGTTCAACAAAGCCTTTATCAGTTCAGATGGAAAATCAAGGACATAAGCTTCAGGTCTTGGCTCCCTAAAGTAACTTCTGCAGAATTAAACTTGTCAGCTCCTTCACAGAAAGGAGACTGGCAACCACACTTCCACACATTCTCTGGTCTGTTCAACACCAGCTCTGACACTCTTAAATTGCCAATACCTGCTAACAGAGATTATGTTTTCTTATAAAATAGCAATCCAGAAGAAAGGCATCATCCTGGAAATAAATGAACAAGACTGGAGGGACTGAAGACTTCAACAGAGAAGTAGTGTCCATTTTATTGCAACATACTTACATCTACTTCAAAGTAGTTTTGGTATGCTTTCCCTTCTCACCCAAACATTTATTTTGTGAACACTTTAAATCAAATGAGAATCCAGATGGCTTGTTTTACAAACCCACCGGGGACTGCATAGGTACGCACAAAAGACAGAGAACAGGAGAGTTTTTTTCTACAAGAATGAGCTTGTTTTGAGATTACACACATACAAGCCTGGAATATAAAACGCTGAGTGCCAAAATTCCTGATATTTTTTCTTTTTCACCCCATCCTCCACATACACTGAACAGAATCAGTAACAGAACAGATCTTCCATTCTGCTCATGTATAGAACACTAAACACATTACTTCAGCAGGAGCTGGCCTTTCCATCCAGAAGCACGCATTTTAACAATTAAATAAAATATTTTATGTTATTTGGTCACTAGCAACACTTCCAAATTCTTACCTTGAAGACAACAAGAAAGACGGTGTATAAAAACACAAGGTTGTGTCTTGCTATTGGCAAGTACTGCCTGTGTTGCAGGGTGAAAAGAACTGCTCCTATCAAAGTTACCTTCACAGGGCTAGAAATCAAACAAAGAATGTTATTTTCTCTTCTCTGCTCTACAGTGGAAGCTGCCTGGAAAGCAATGCATGTTCTCAGAGTGCAAAAGAATTGTTTCTGAATACAACTAATGAAAAATTGTGGTAACAGTGGTTAAGATCCAAAATCCAGCTATAACTAAATTGAGATTTTCACTTTATATACTATAACCATGCTTTCTGTCCATAAATCAAGTCCAGCACTACTGTGCACACCCAGCAATATCCTGTCTATAAATACTCCTCAAATCAATGCTTCTATTCAGACTTTATACATCAGCTTGATTGTCTTCTTCCTCTCCCAATATATCTTAATGAAGAGTTAAATTACAGAGCTCACACTACTTGGACTAGACATAAAAACAGGTTCCTATACTATATTCCAAGAGTTAGTTACTCCAAGGAGTTGCTCAAGGTGTTGAAGATTAACATAGTCCAAGTCTTGGTCCACTGTAACACTCCAGCAGCTCTGGGGCTTTATCAGCTTAGACATGACTGGAGCCAGGCCTGTGGTTTCAGGTTTTGTCCACACAGCTGTGCTGACTTGAGACATGCAAAGATTTCCAATCTATTTCCAGTTTACAGTAATCTTTGTTGTGGTACTAAATCCCTTCCTAGGTATGCAGCCAGAAAGCAAGAGATCTCTGGTCAGTTATCCAGAAGTCTGTGCATTTCTTAATCTTTATGTGACATGTACAGGTGACATTCCGGTTATCACAGAGCATCTACATCTACTGTAGATCTGTTCTTCACTGTCTTTTCAGTAACCAAAAAACTGCATTAACTTGCTGCTCAAGAAGCCCAAAAAACAACTCTGTGTACAAAGGCATCTCATCCATTTGCAGGATGTTTGATATGTTTAACTATGTTGAACTTAGTTCAATATAATGTTCTTAAGACTTATACATAAACAAAACTTTTTAAATCTTTTTTTAGTTACTTTGAACCATACCCACGGTGGAGAATACAGGCAAATGATGCTAATCAGTAAGCATTGCGCTAGTGTTGCACATGTAAAGACAGTTTTATTTGTGTCTACAGTGCTATTTTTGACAGTCACCTTTTCCTCTGGAAGTTTACTTTCAAGACTGCCATTTAGGCATTGACAAGAGAAAGAGAATTTCTAAATCCTTAGAATTTCAGAAAAAGCCTACAGCTAACACAATCCACAAGAAGTTGAAATATTGCCAAAGAGAAGGCTACAAATGTCTCTCTTGTTATTCTGTATCTAGGAGTGGCTGCTGAAAAGCAAGATGGCTTTTTTTTTTTTAAATAAAATTATTATTTTTAAAGACCTAACAGTAACCTGGGAAAGATCAAAAGAATTTTAGGAAATTATCACAGTGACCTTATCTTGACTTACAATAATAGCCTGTGGCTTTCCAGCCTGTTTCAATTCTCATTTTACAGAGAAAAACAGGAGGCATGTAATATTCCTCATTCTTTGCTTCTGCAAGAGAAGGAACTTTTCCCATCTTGCAGGTCATTCCTGCTATACTGAATAACCAATTTGTACCTTCGCAGATAATTGATGTCTTTGGAGGAAAACAGCACTGGCAGCAAAAGTAAGAGTGACAGTGTTCAAAGGAAGCCATCTTAGTGATGTTCAGAACATACAGCAAAATTCACTTGTGTATTTCTAGTACCACTGTACTTTTATTTTGGATAGAAGATGGTGTCCCTGTAACACAAACTGAGACAATACTGCTTTCTAGCAACTCTTCACTAGGCCTTTACTACTTTCTGAAAAGTTTGGTTGACTTTTCTTCCCATTTGCAGCTCTTAGGCCGCGAATATAAAATGATTAAAACATCTTCTAAAAGTCCCAAGGACTATTGTCCCATCTTTCAAAGGATACACACCAAAACAGAGTACAAATATGTCCTAATGCTCTTTTTTTGGCCTCAATCACTGAAAGTAAGCATCAACACAAAGAGTTAGCAAAACAACAGCTAACTTGTTGCAGTTTTAAAAAAAAAACTTACTAGGACATCTGCAGGAGCTCATTGGTTTCAGGTTTCCACACTCCTCTCACCAGCTGCTCAAAGTTGGAAATTAGGCCACCACCAGCACCTGAAATCGAAGACATTTATGGCAAGTTTTCACCAACTGTACCACTATGCCATTGCTCCCAGAAAAACTCATGACCCAGAAAAACCAGGTGCTAAATGTGTCACCAGACTTAAAAAGACTTACTCCAACCTTTCATGCAAACAAGACTCAAACGATGGCCACAAAACTTCAGAGGCTGTGATACTCAGGTCTGCCTGTAAGTGACAGCACCTGACCTGATGCAATCATCGCATTCACATGTGTTGCTTCCCACAGCAGCACAGAATCTAGCAGAAACAAGAGCTCTACAACTACATTCTGAAGTGACCCGGATGGTGTGGCTGCAAATACAGCTGTCAGGAAGGTGGCTTCCAGAGTTCCAAATGACAGGCAAGCAAGAAGGGTCATCCCCATGTTTAAAAGCAAGAAATGGTTACAACCCAAAAACCTATGATAACCAGCTCCCTTCTTCAGCCTCATGCAAGGATACAGCTCTGAGGCAATAATGGTGTTGGAAAGTTCAGCAACAGCTCCACAGAAGATCTACTTCTTTATTCTCATCAACTGCCCATCGTACAAGTTTTCATAAGACCTTCTGAAGGGAACTTCCCTCAAAGTCCTTTAATGTCACCCTTAATTCAAGCCAAAAATCTTCAGCGTAGGCTTTTTCCTTGAGGGGACATCAGACTGCATCAGCACCACTGTGCCCAGCACAGCAAAGATAGTGCTACAGTTCTGCTGAGGGGCTCGACATTTAAACACCACTCCAAAAAACCCCAAACCCTCAGAATAAGATGCTATGCACGTTACCTCTGGCCCAGCCCACAGCTACCATGATAAGCCAGGCATCTTTGTAGACAATCTCTGCATGTGCAATGCCATCTGTGATCTTCCAAGTCCTTGTCACTTCTTTCATTCCTGCCACCAGAAGACGAAGAGGCAGAAAAGCAAAGCAGCGGTAGACTATGTCTTCTGGGCAGTAAAACACTAGATACCTGAAAATCACCAGAAAAAAAACATTAGCCACATTTTTGCCAAGGAATTATATTTTCATAATCTTTAAAGATATTTTTGGAATATGACTAGCAATGCCTGATATACTACTAACAACTCAGTCTCATGGTACACATCTTGGAACAAATTTGAAAAGCTTCTGAGCACACCTGAGCTTTTGCACCAAAACCAAACACTATGCCTTATTGTCCCAGAGAAGAATCCATTAAAGTCCATGTGAAACAGCTTTACATTTTTCCAATTGCTCTACACCTTATATATCACATTTTTACAATTCAAGTTATTGAAGTGGTATCTGATCAACTTTGTGTGGTCTGAGTTTATTTTGTGAGTTATTTTTTGTTCAGTTTAGTTTCGTTTTGGTTTTTTATTTGGGAAATTTTTTGTAATAGGATTACAACAGGGTGCTAAATTAAATGCTGACTGTCCTTCCAGACTCTAAGTACCTGGAATTATATAACTTCAGCAAGAATGCCTCTACCATTTAGTGTCAAGCTAGATGAAATGCATGTCTATTTTTAAACACATTTAACATCTTAGTACTCACCAATTCTAGCTTTTCCAAGCTTGCCAATTACAAGCACATTTCTTTATTCAAAGCATTGAAAGAACCCTACTCAAAATATCTTTGATAAACTTGCTTTTGAAACCAAGTAAAGATGGCTAATAGTTAAATCTTAAGTGACAGTAAATTTTAAAATATTAGATTATGTGGTGTTTAATTCTATCTCTTCAGTAATAAAATAATTCCTTCTTACTGAGACAGTCACAAAAACCCAATCAAGATTAAGTATCTTGATTATCTTAGGTAGATTATTTCAGCACAGGAGTAAGAGTGTAATAATTGCATAACAGCAGAGAAAATGTTTAAAAAGAAGGATAGCTTTTTGTTTTCTTAAAACAAAAAAAATACACTGCCCCTTCGCTCTAAGGTTTTTGATCTCAATCCTGCCTACCAAGAATTTCTGAAGCCTTTCCCTTTATCTTGTATTGTAAAGTCAGATGCCTCTGCATGCAACCAGGCTTCAGATGATATGAAGCCAAAGATATAGAGAGAGGATGTATTTTAGAGGCTACTGCAAAAAGCCATTTAAGCCACCTACTCACCAGACACCTCACACCAATTAATTACAGAATTAATTTACATCTGCAGAATGTGGGTTTAGGACCCTGCAGCACTGGTGACAGGACTGAGGCTGGCACTGAAGGCCCACCACGGCCTGTAATCTCTGCTAACAGTAGATGCCGCTGTCCTACAGACTATTTAGAAACATTCCTCAAGCTCAGCATAATTCCACTCACTTTCCAGTTCCAAGTATGGGCTGGGGAATTTCATTTTCCATGATCTGGGACCAGGAATTAAGGTCATTACACTCAGGAAGAGGGAACTTTGTAAAGCTGGAAGCTTAAAAACGTTTCATAACGTTCACAGCATCTCACTAAACCTTTGTTTAATTTGTGCACAGCAAATCACATTTGACCACAGTGAGTTAAACAGAAACCCTGTTCCTTTCAAGTGTACTCCTAGCTTGTGTCACTTGATGAAACAAGCAATCAATCAGTCTGCCCACATCAGACTAACATAACCACAGGCAGGTTCTGTAAGCTCTGTTAATAAATTACTAATTAATACATATTATTAATTTCACCCATTTGTCTAAATTAAATATGCCATCTTCTACTGCAACACAAAGACCATAAAACTAATACATATACCCAGACAGATAGAAACACTTGATTTCACTTTAATGAATTTGCAATTGTAAAACTTATGAGGCTAGTGGGACTAAAGGATTTTAGGCAGGCCAGACTATCCAAATATTGTGACTGAGCTCTCTAAATTCAAAACCCCACTGCTGCTCATAATTTTTGTTAGGTTTGGACTGTTCTCAAAAGATCACTTTCTGGAACAAATGAACTCCACTGGAAGGTCATATATATGAAAGTAACTCCAGAATTTTTTTTTTAACTGCAAAGCTGGCCAAATTGCCTCATACTTAATTCAATCATACAATTCAGATTGCTACTGTCTTTCTCCACAACACCCACCCATTTGGGAAGGAATGAAATACAGAAAAAAAAAAATGTGTCTGGTAGTAGAGACTGGAGGAAAAATATGTATTGGAATGTCAGTTACAGGAAAGTCCAAAATTTTTATATCAGCCAGGTTCTGGTCTTCAAGACCTACTTTTGAAAAACTTGACTGCATTTATGACATACCTATGTTCAGCAAATCAGCAACTGAATTAACTCTATTAAAAAGTAATGTTTTCAGCTGTTTGACCAGGAATACTATAAAAACCTAAGGCATGCCTATTCTAGCAACAGAGCATTTTGTTACACAACAGGCTCTAAGAGTTGCTCTCTATTCCCAGAGAACAGGATCATAACAGCTGCTGTGACCCTCTGGATGAAGAGACAGCATCCAAATCCACAACACTTTTAAGTAAAAATTCTGATTTACATGGAACCTTGATGAAACAGTAACAGTTTACAGCATACAGTTTCCTTAGAGCCAATATCACTCATCTTACCCAATTGTGTCTGCTTACCAGACTGAGGATGCCAGTAGAATATTTATGGTCTTTGCCAGAAATGCTACTGGAGGTTCACCAAGCATCAACGAAGACAAAACTGAACCCCCAAAGCAATAAAGCATTGCACTAAACCAGCAGGCCAATGGACTTCGGACCGACACTTCAACGACTCCTGTGTCAAAAAAAACCCCACATAGACAGAAATGAAAACTGGAGAATAACATCACGTTTTAAAGGTCAGTATTTTTCAATTTAGTTCCTTCAGGTAACGAAAAATCCTCCAGCAATTGGCAGGCTCTCACAGGAAAATTTTCCAGAAATACAAACCTCAGGGTATGGTGACTTTAACTTACACCTCCTAAACAGAAGTGAAAGGCTGACAAAGTGTTCTCTGAAGATCTTTTGTGCATTAGCTTGTTATATCTGGGTACCAAGAAGAAAAAGCTTTCAGAGTATGGCAGCGAGGTCTTGTTGTTAACAGCCTGACACAGGGACACACTTGCTTTCAAATTTGTATTAAAAACACCTAAGTGGCTTATCTAAACAGGATTGCTAACATTTGGAGGGTTATTCTAGGAATTCCATTTCTGCTTTTGAGTGTTCCAAGAATTGAAGGTAACTGTTCTCCCTTCTTTCCTCGTAATACCCTGCTGTGATTGCTGGCCAAAATGAAAACAGCATCCAAGATAATTATCAAATNGTTACCTTGAACTATAAAAATAAATGTAAATTTCCCTAGTTATTAAAAGGTTGACAGTTTTGTTTATTTCCTTATCTTTAAAATGAAATATCCTTTTAAAATGCAAGTGAACTATGCTAAAAAGAATATTAAAAAGAATATTTAGAAAATTATAATCTTTAAAAGATTATACTGGAGGTAATGGGAAGTATTAAGCATTTTCAGAGGAAAACAACATTTTATGAAAGCTAGAAAAATTCTTAAGTAGTTGTTTTGACTATTTCTTTCCGCTTTAAAAGTTCAGTGTTGCCAAAGCTTCCCCTTTACACTGGTTCTGAGCTCTGAACAAGTTTAATTTTCTGTTGTCGAACAGCTGAAGTTCACAAAAGCACTACTGTCTGCCCCAAAATGAAATTTGACATCTGTTCCCAATTCAGAGTAGAGCTTTGGTTTATCCGGCATTTCTGTGGGAAAAGAAGCTTCTTACCCAAGATGAGAGGCTCAAACATTTTAAAAGCATACAGCACTCTCAATACATTTCAATAATTATATTAACAATACTGTTCCAGTTTTAATGCTGGCATAGGTATCAAGTATTGCAGCACTATCTAAATGCCCATGTAACAGCCAATTTATAAAAATGAGCACTCCTAAGCATTACAGCATACACGAACATAAAATAACATCTGTTTTGTTTTTAACTATTTTGTAATTTTTTTTCAAACTGCTGTACCTGGTGCTCCAAGTAAGACACTTGCAAAATATTAATGGCTTGTGTTTACTACTTTTGGAGTAGGTTTAAAATTAGGTATCTGTTCTCTCTACATTCTCCTGTCTTCCAACAATCATCAGCTTCTCCACACTTCCTTTTCCCCACACCTAGCAGCAAGTGGATTTCAGTTTTGAGGGCACATCCAGATTGCCCTCTACCAGTAAGCTCCACAACAATGCACATAAATTTCTTCATTTTACAAGTAAAAGGTCAAGAAACTGGAAACTCTACTGCACTTCAAGATTTTTCTGTTGGTCAGCACTAGAAATGGCTCAAATGTCAGTTTTTATCAATCATACCTGCTTTCTAATAAGGAATATACCCAATATACAAGGCATTAAGGCAAAAAATGTTGATACCAATTTAAAAATCATCTTAGCATTGCTACCTCATTTATGACAGGGGTGTAGCCTTTCAGAAGACAAATTCAGTTTTAAATAGGTCATATGTTTTTATACGAAGTGGTCATTTATATTTATCCTCTGATGCATCCTCTAAAATTTATGAGGCATTACACAACCATGCAATGGTGGATCTGCCAGAAGGCCAGTAGCCCTGAAGATGTACACTTCAGAAAGGAAAGGTTTCAAAATACAAGGATTAATTTTGAATACAGTTTTAGATATTGTTCCTGAACAATAGTAACATTAAAAAACCAAACCAACCAACCAAACACAAAAATCAAACCAAGGAAAAACAAACCAAACAAAAACACCCAAACAAACAACAACAAAAAACTTACCAACCTTACCTATTTCTGTCAATAGGATTATATCTGCTATAAACTTTCCAGCATGTTCCAAATAGGCAATAATGCATACTACAAACACATCTAGTGAGCAAACCAGGAGGATTTGTACAAGTTTTTTCTAGTACCCTATCTAACCATATGCAGTATCATTAGTTAAGATAAAGGATTTATAGAGTCAGACTTAACAGAGCAAAACTATGCTGAAAAAATTATTTCTCTTCAAATCACCTGAAACACATCACAGAAAAATGTGAGGAAAAAACTGAATATGACACATCCTCAACCATCAACACCTTTTGCTGTCCCTCCATTAAAAAAAAAAAAAAATAAAAAATTGCCAGTTCTACAACCGGCTGGAGTTACAAGCAAGCAACTCCTAAGCCATCATAAAAGCACTATTCAAGAACTCTCCTTTTAAAATATACAGAAAGCAACAACTTGGTTGTCACTGCTGTAGTTTGCCAGTCACAAGTGAGCAACAAAGCCTGGCTAGGAGCATTGGAAAAGTCCCAGTTAGTGTGCACCCATCCATGATCCAAATGCCCACACTGAATCTGATTTTAAGCAGTGGGGGTGGGTTGGTATTTTAATGAGACAGTAATCTGGGATAAAATAAACGTGGCTGAAACTTGACCACATACTTCTTACATCACCAGGCACTCAAGGCTATCCTGTCATTTCCCTGTCAAATATAGCTACTGTTGTAAGTTTCCAAAAAGAACATAAAGCCTAGACAGTGTTAATCAACAATAATATATCCATATTGAGGGTCCATAATAACTGCTATTTCAGTTATGATTTAATATTCAGTTCAAACCACTTGGGAAATGAGAAACAGGTGAGTAGGCAGTCACCTGGATTACAGTTATTAATACCAAGTATTAGAAAATACTCAGGAGTTCTCAACTGTCAGCTATTAAGCTAAGGGAAAAAAAAAATAGGAGAATGGATCTGACCAGATTTCTGACAGTAATTTTACTTTCCATAAGTGTTGTCTCACTAAAATTATACTGATGCAAAGCAAAGAGGCCTCTCATCCTGCTCTTTAGGTGTGCCAATTCCAGAGGAAAGTCTAAAAGTATTGACAATGTCAGAAATTCCCTTTCTAAATGGAACAGACACATTACACAATGCCGCAGCCCAGCACCCATTAAAATTTTTAGTAGCATTAACAAATTTTGGTGAGGATTCTAGAATACATAAGCACTTAATACCAGTCTTCACACTCTGTTAAGGGCATTTTCTCAGCTGGAGGTCAAAATTCACCTTGGAACATTTAGGAAGGGACCAAAGAACAAGCTCTCGGTATACAAACAGCGCAGAGCCCTAGAAATTTGAACTATAATCCCAAAAGCCAGCTCAGTTTCCTAAACAATTATTACGTGGGATGCACAGTTACTGTAAACATGTCTAAACCCACACTACAAGTAGCCTAATTCTAAACATTGAAACAAGGCCACTGTCTAAATTTGTGACAGCAACAACAAAAAATCCACAAAAACAAAACAAAAACCCAGTAGGTTTGGGGTTAAAGTACAAAAGATTTTCTGGAACAGAGCATGCAGACTGAAATTCCATGATGTACTCTCATACAAAACCTTGTTAGTGGAAGTGGGAAGCTTTGCTAAATTCACTTTACCATCTATGGGGTACAACACTGACAAGCCACTACCCATGAGAGTCCTGAGCTGTTTCCTACAAGGCAGAATCGCCTTAACGACCTCCTGCACAAACAGGGTGTGTGAAAGATGTAAAGCTTAGTATCTCTCCTCTCAGATACAATTCTTGGCAGATATTGGCCTGTTACACACACCTCTGCACCCATGAACTTAACTTCGACGGGCTTCAGCCCTTCTACTCCTGAGACTTTAAAACTGAAACGAACAAATAAACAACTGAATTAAAAAAATTAAGAGGTTTCCAACAAAACTCTAGGCTGATTTCGCCAGCGCCTCTTAAGTTCTGGAAAGCGAGAGGAGCTTGGGTAGGTGTCTTTTGCGGGCAGTGAGACACCGCTTACTGGGGCTAATGCAGGCGGCAGACAATCCCATTTGCACGGCCATACGGTAACGGGGACGGCGGCTCCCCTCGGGGCCTCATCCTCACCCTGCCGGGGCTGGGCACCCCGCGGGACACAGGGCCGGGGGAACTCGGGGGAACACCGGGATTGGGATGGGGGTGTAGGGTCTCCGCCCCGTCCCGTCTCGCCCCGCTCACCCCGCTGCTCCTTCAGCGCCAGGACGGAGGCGACATAATGCGCCAGGTCGAAGAAAGGGAACATGCGGAGGCGGGAGAAGCTCAGCGGCACCTGCCACAGCTCCATAGCCGGGCACGGAGCTCCCGGAGCGGCCGCCCAGGACGGGAGAGGCGGGAGAGCACCCAGCACGCGGCTTGGCCGCTCCCGGCCGCCGTCAGTGCGGGGCGGGGCGCGGCGGGCGGCGCCTCACGGGCCGGTCCCCTCCCTCGGCCCCGGAGCTCGACTCTCCCATGTGCTTGCTGTGTCTTTTGTTTGCGGTTTTTTTTGCCTTTACTGATAGTCCTGCTCCATGCACAGTTCGAGATCGGTTGTGGCCTCCCTCAGAGCCCCTCCTGCATGTGTGCTGCTTCCCTGCACACTTCGTGCACAAGTCACTAAGTTACCCTGATACATTGGGGTTTTTTTCTATCGAATATTTCTGGAGCTCATCAAGAATATTTGGCATTAACAACGTGTACAGTCGGTTCCCCATGTGGTCCCCATGTGGTCTTTCCCAGGTTGATGCCATCTATTTAGTTCTGAATTCTATCAGTTACTGAGGGTATTAATCTACACCAGATCCTGTCAGGGCTCAGCAGAAACGCTTTAATGCATCTTTACCCATTTTGATAGTGAAGGCCATTGCTAACTGTGCCTCCTTAAAGATCTGTATCCAGTGTTGCACCAGTCCCACAGTATTTTCAGCACAGCTAGTTTGCTTGTGAACTACACTAGTGAAAAATTTTCAAAGATCTGCTAACTCCAAGATACATGACATTTGCCTTTTCTTTGTTCACCAGACTACCTAACTCAAAGGATCTGAAGGAAATTCATGTAACCAGGATGGTTGGGGTTGGAGAGGACCTTAACTCTCATTCATGGGTAGGGACTCCTTCCACTATTCCAGGTTTCTCAAAGCTCCATCCAGCCTGGCATTGGACACTTCCACAGGAATGAGGCAGCCATGGCTTCTCCAGGCAGTCATGGCTTCTCCAGGCAGCCTGTGCCAGGGCCTCACCACCTTCACAAGGGAGAATTTCTTCCTCATATCTAATCTGAATCTCTTCTCCTTCAGGATGAAGCCATTTCCCCTTGTCCTCTCACTACATACCTTTGAAAACAGTTTCCATCTTTCTGACGGGCTCCCTTCAGGCACTGGAGAGCTACAATTTTGTCCCCCCAAAGCCAACATTTTGGCACTGTTCTTGATGGAACACCATTACAGTTTGTTGTTCTCATCTTTTCTGCATATTAACTTTTTTTTTTCCCCCCGTCTGGAGATGGAGGTTAAGTTTACTAGTTTGTGAATTTTTGGCTGGTTTTCCAAACTGAAATTTCCCGTGAACCATTTCTGTCTTTTCCATTCAGCTTCCACATGAAGAGAAACTGTTTCTGTGAAAAGAACAGGTGAAAAGGTGAACAGAACTCTTAGAGACTGTAAGTTTTGCACACTGTAAGTTTTGAACACTGTATGGTGAAGTTAAGCAAAGCAGTCTGAAAATGTGCAACTTTTACAGGTGCTCTTGAACTTGTTCTTTGCCTTCTAAGAACTAATTTCAGGAAATAAATGAAATTGTAGAATCATTCTGGGGAAAAGGTTTATGCCACTCAACATAGCAAACACTTGAAATTTTCCCAGAATAATTTCAGCTTGCTATGAATAGCCAGCTATTATTTTCATTGATTTGCCTTTTATCAGTGCTATATTAGCAGAATAAGTTCCTGTTCTCAATGTCTCTTCCTTTCTGTGCATCCAGTGACTCATTTGCTCCTTGAGAATTGACCCATGTGCATGCAGCTCATGTCTATTTCCTGGCCGTATCCATCTTCATTTCATTTACATGAAGAGATCCTAATTTAGTCAAAGTGATCTCTTACTAGACTTGTAATTAAAAAATGTAGTTCATATTTTCTGTTGTGCTTGTGTGCAGACACAGAAACCAGAGTTTGATTTCTAGAGCAGAATATCCACCTGCCCCAGTTTATAGATAATGAGTCATAATACATCAGTAAATTACATTCTGTGGCAGAAATCAGTTCAGCATCATTTTGTTTCCCCCTGAGCAGGGCTCTGTGTCCGTGCAGCTGCAGCCACGGAGCTACTGATGGGATTTAAAATGATGGAGTCTTTTTCATTCCTTGCAGTACTGGTTTATCCCCACCGAGTGGCATCGGTTTCGTTGCTAGGCGGTGAAAACTACTCAGGCTGTCTCGTATGTGCTCTTAGGAAAGGGAGAGGAATAAAAATGGCAGGGCAGTGACCACAAGAAACCTAGAATGACACAAAAAAAGTCTCAATTTGGGCCAGTAGCATGTGCATTGCAGCCACCACTGTACCTGCAACTTGTGTAGATATACCCAAATTGTTTAACATGCCAGTAGTGATACCTCTACTAGTGCTGTTTTGCAGATCAGCAATACCTGCCTGAACTTTCCATTTTTAGTCAGGTCCTCAAATACATAATAGTGCACCATCACTGCACCTGAAGTGTTGCTCTCTAAAGCAGAGTTGTGCTGATTTGGGCTGAGGTAAAGTTAATTTCCTTTTCAAGGGAAAGGAAATTAACAGCCCTTGTGGGGCTGTGTCTTGGATTTGTGCTGAGCTCAGGGGTGATGATACAGAGATGTTTTTGTTCTGGCTGAGCAGGGATTGAACAGAGCCAAGGCCTTTGCTGCTCCTCGTGCTGAGGAGAACCAGCCAGGACAGGTGATCCCAACTGAGCCCAGGGATGTTCCAGACCATGTGACATCATGTTCAGGGCATCAAGTGGAAGGAGGAAAGGAAGGAAGGAAGTGATGGCATTTGTCCTCCCAAATCACTGTAATGTGTTATGGGACCCTGCTCTGCTGGGAATGGCCGGAACACCTGCCCAGCCATGGCAAAAAGGGAATTCATTCAGGAATTCATTCCTCATTTTGCTTTGCTTGTGTGAGCAGCTTTTGCTTCCCCTATTAAACTATTTTGCTTCCCTATTATTATCCCAACATGTGAACTTTTACCCTTCCAATTCTCTCCCTAGTCCCACTGGTCAGAGAGTGAGAGAGTGGCTGCCTGGGGCTGGGCTGGTGGCTGGGGTTAAACAACACAGAGGTACCTGGTGTGGACATGGATCTCATAGCAGTGAGGTGGGAAAGCTTGTTAACCACAACAGTTAAACAAGAAAGACATTTTGGTGAGTTTTCTACCTCCAGGTCCAGCAGGAAATAAGAGCAGCAGTTTCTCTAAGTTTGCAGGTAACCAGGGAGAGATTCCTGTGTGTTCAGGGTGGCGTCTTAGCAGACCAGAGAATGGAGTAAGCCACCAGAGAGAAATCAGACCACAGAATACAGTCTGTGTAATAAAAGTAGAGTAACAAATAAGAAAACTGAAAATTTGATAAATTTTTCATCTGTCCTGGGTATCTCAGCAAAAATATAAAGACAGCTGGGACTAAAATACCTAAAATAATCCTGTTCCTCCTTGAGCCAAGTATACAGATGCTGAGAGAACTGACAGTGTGAGCTGATATTATTAGTGTGTAAGCTAGATACAGTTGTCTCTGTGTGTGAAAGAATTTTTTGTGTTTTGCTGATTATTTAAACAGGAAGAACAGATGCTCATTTCCTAATTTATTGGGAGCAAGCTAATAATGAGACTTGAGCAGCACAGTGTGCATATAAGAATTTTAAAGATTGACTGCTGTGTTGTATGAGTGGAAAGCTCAACATGAAATCAAAGCACAAGCATGAACTGACTCTCTTGCCCAAGGAATATTATCCTGACCTAAAAATACCCCGCTGTAAACACCTGCTGAATAGTTACCCAACTTGCACATTCTCCAGAGTACTTTTCAGCAGAATTATGCTAATTTTGTGTTTGAAAAACAAAAAAGATATGTGTACTTAGCATGGAATTATAGCTGGTGAAGTTGCTGCTTAATGTGGGATATGTTATTTAGTGTTTTATTTCGTAATGTCTTTTGGGGTCTTACAGGCAGTGGCCTGGAATTCAGAAATGGTATCATAGGGGGAAATAAGTAGGAGAACTTCTTTAGTATATTTCATCAATATGCCTCAAAACTCTTACTCCTCTTCCCCAAATCAGGAAATTAGAAATAATCTCATTTTATGAATTATTAGGTTAAGTGTTTTAATCTTCTAAGAAGAGCTCTCAAACGCAAGTCTGTGCATCAAAATCAAGTCAGGTGAAAACACTAATCTTTGTCACAATATGGAAATGGACATTTCCACTGTCTGCTCTCATCCTGCCACATTTGTGATTTGTGATTTTGCCACACTGCTGTCTGTCTCCTTCCAAACAAATTCTTGCTCTGCTCCACAGTTTTCTGCCTTGTTTCCCTGTCTTCCAACAGTCTTTTATCCCCATCAAGCTGCTTACTTTGATGTTCTAGTACATTTTCCACTGCTTCCTCTCTCAGCAGCACCATATATTCATTAACCCTGCATATTTCTTTCAGTGTCACTCCCCACAGCTTGCTTTGGTTTTCTTGCTTTCTCCATGCCATCCTCAGCATTTACTCATGGCCTGTCAGTCTCCTGTCTATCTCTGAGAATCTGGCTATTTATTCCACTTTTGTCACCTTACTTGTCGCCTTACTTCAGAAGCTTACTTGTACTCATATACTCAAACCCCACCATTATCTTTCTGCACCTTCCAGCTTCGTCACTCTGGTTACCCTCCTCCTTTCCCAGTTTTCCTACATAAGTTCAGGTACTGTCTTCTTTCAGATTTTCTGAAAAAAAATGAGAAAATAAATCATAGGAGGTTCAGACAGTGAACTTTCTCCTAAAACTACATTACTCTGATATAATTAGGCACTGTCCTGTTA
>VYXD01000879.1:18186-32203 GCA_013397195.1 Hylia prasina | reverse complement strand
GTATGACTTTTGGCGTCTTATCCGATCCCTGCTCTCCAGGAGGCTTAACTTTGGGGTGTTTTCGCTGATTTTCAAGTTTGCACAACCCTCCGAGCTGCTCTGTGTCCTGGTGCCCACCCTGCCGCCAGCCCCTTGTCCCAGGCTTCTGCCGGCCTCACCTTAGGCTTTAGTTAAGAGTTTGAGTGTTCCCCCCAGAATTACTATTTACAAGAAGCCTGACTTGAGACCCGCAAGCGAAAAGCCTCCCAGCGGCTGAGAGCGCCGAGGGGAAGATGAACACGGCCGCCAGCAGTTACCCCATGGCCTCGCTGTACGTGGGGGACCTGCACCCCGACATCACCGAGGCCATGCTCTACGAGAAGTTCAGCCCGGCTGGCCCCGTGCTGTCCATTCGGGTCTGCAGGGACATGATCACCCGCCGCTCCCTGGGCTACGCCTACGTCAACTTCCAGCAGCCCGCAGATGGTAAGTGACAATCGCAGCCGCGTCCATGGCCTTTTTTCCCCCCCCCCGCTCTCGTTTTTCCCCGCTAATTCACGTGTTGCCTTGTAGCTGCCCACCGCAGCGTTACGGCGTGAGTCGTCCCTTTCTGGTGATTGCAACAAGAGTATTTCTTACTTCTTGGTGTCTACAAAATGCTTTGCAAATGCGCTTCTTAGTAACATCACTTGTAGACTTTTTAGACTGGGCCAAAACTTGTGTTTTTCTTTACTGTTTTTTAGCTGCTGGAGGGATGCTGGACAGGCATTGTCTGACTGGCAGTAGTCTGCTGCAGAGAGGTTATTTTTAGGGAAGGTGAGCTGTGCCTGTTTCTTACACTGATACCAAATTTCAGAGGTTTGTGTTTGTTCCTGGCATAAGAAAATAATCCCTGCTGTGTTTCCCTTCATTCTGGGGTAGTTTGGAGCTGTTTCTGTGGGGATTTGTGCAGCCAGTCCTTGCAGAGAAAGTTCAGAGTAGGCAGCTCTGGTTGAGTGCTCAGTTAAGTGACTGATTCTGTGGCTGCTCCACACACTCCCAGTTTAATGAATTTAATATCTGCTGTTTCAGGCAGCTGGATGTGCCTCCCAGTTTGTAAAGTGGTGTTCTTGCTTGAAAGTGAAACAAAACTTTGTTCAACGCTTGGAAAACCAGATTGTCTCATGTGCAGAAGCCACATTTGCTCTTGCCAGATTCTCTTTTTTTCACACTTTGTTTCCTGCTCAAAGCCAGGTGTTGCAGAGCTGAAGCAGCATGTGAAAGATGGGACAGGAGAGGTCATTTTGGAACACGTCTTTTCTGGAAGGAAAATGGGTCAGCGTTTTCTGCCCCAGTTTGCAGAGCTCTGCCTGCTGACTGCTGCAAGTTTATTGCTCCGTGCTGGGGTTTAACACCATCTCTGTGTGATAGAGGCATCCAGGTAGAGGAGAGAATGAGCTTTTCCCTTGAATTCAGAATCAGTTTACAACAGTAAACTTTCCTTTAGCCTCCAGTAGGTCTTTCCTTACTTTACATTTTTGCAGAACTTCCCTCCTCTCCCAGGGCAGTTCCTTCTGATGCCATTTCCTTGGACTGATCTGACTGGGCACTTTTGACCCTTTCCCTCATG
The DNA here is from genome assembly GCA_013397195.1 of Hylia prasina. Lineage (NCBI taxonomy): Eukaryota > Metazoa > Chordata > Aves > Passeriformes > Sylviidae > Hylia > Hylia prasina. The sequence goes on along the minus strand of VYXD01000879.1, from coordinate 30,615 downwards.
CTGATTAAAACTTGCACCCCACTGCATAATTTCTCATTCCTGGCACTCTCAAAAAAGGTTTTGGGGTTTTTTTTGGGTAGTGTATTTGTGTTTTAAAGATTGTCAGTGAGAAGGAAGGCACCTGAGAGCCTGTATCTGTGGTCCTGTCCTGCTCTAAGTGCCTCTTACCACCCTGGTTCATTTATGTGCTGAACAAAGTTATCCCAGCTCACCTGCCTTCCTTAGGCTCTGATCTCATTTTGCAGGATCAGAGAAGTAAAAACAAGCAGCAGAAGCAAAGCCAGGAAGGAACTCCAGCTTGGATTAGATAAATTTTGGAGAGATGGGGTCCAGAAGTGTAGATAAAATTCTCTCAAAGCAGAGAAGAGTGATCTCAGAAGGGATCAGTGGCTGCTCCCACGTGCTTTAGCAGAAGCATTTTGCACCTCGTACAAATGGGGGCCCTCCCAGCATTTTCCAAGGTAATCTTTTATGGTAATAAATAGGCAGGAATTTAGGGGGAGGTTGCACCACTCTGGGCTGCTGGGGAGGCAGCAGACATTTTGGGAAGCTCCTGGACTTGAAGTGATACTTGGAGCAAAGAAGTGGTGTCCTGTTACTGGTAGGTCTTAGAAGGTCAAGTGGTTTAAACCTAATCGTTGAGTGAATATCGGGACAGGGGAATAGTCAAACTCCTCCTGCCTGCATGAAGAGATGTGAATTTCTGAATTTCTCCTGTCAAGCTGCAGTGTGTGTCCCCCTGCATAAATCAAAACCCAGCTGCTGCACTCCATGTAATGCAGCAGGACGTGGACAGATAGTTTGGAAGAGGGTTGTGGTCTCTCCAAAACATATATAATATAATTTTGTTGTAAAATGCAGAAATTTGGACTGCTTTCAAGGTAGCACTTGCCTGCATGAGGCTTCCTGAGAGGAGGAGGCATTCTGTGTTTGCTTCCAGGAATGCATAATCAGAAATGCACTTGGGCTTCATCCCACTAAATCTGAGAAAAGCTGAGGGAGCACTGTAGGAATCCAGTTGGATTTGTGGTTGAGAGTAGGTGCTTACAGTAATCATCAGGAGGTTTTGTGCTCTGCAGACTTCTTTTGGACACACTGGATGTTTGAACTGGTGGTAGGTGCTAAAAAGGTTGATAAATGATAGTTTGCACTTTTTCTGGCACCTGTTGTGGAAGGGCTTTGTAAATCTGAAGAAAGCAGTGTTTTAACATTATTTTTTTGGTGTGTTCTAAAGCAGGACTCTGCCCCTGTGTCCACAGAGCAAATCAAGCAGCCAGAACTCTTCCCCATTTCAGGGTCACAGGGAGCTCACACTGTCACATCTTGAGCATGCTCTGCACTTCCAGGTTCCTGTGTCCAAACTGGGCCAAAACTTGTGTTTTTCTTTACTGTTTTTTAGCTGCTGGAGGGATGCTGGACAGGCATTGTCTGACTGGCAGTAGTCTGCTGCAGAGAGGTTATTTTTAGGGAAAATGAGCTCTGCTGGTTTTGATTGCAGTTCCTTGCTGTAGTAACCAGGGAATGCTGAATTCTGAGCCTGTAGTGGTTGTTAATATTGATTCCTTTTGACTGTGAAGAAGGGAAAGAAAACAAACTCAACAAACAAGCTGAATTTCTCTCTTCATGCGTTCCATGCAGTTGAACTCCAAACACTGACAGTCGAGAATTCCAAACATTGACAGTCAAGAAATGACAACTCAGGTTAATGAAACAGAGAAACTTTTAGTTTGGCTGCAGAGATAAGGTGTTCTGAAAGTGTAGAAAAACCACAATGGTTCCCAAGCTAAGGAGGATCCCAGGGCTGGGAATAGATTTCTGTTTCTGTAGAAAAGTATAGATAAACTTGTTTGTTCTCCTCCCTGGAGGAGCTGTGTAAGGCAAATTGTGGAGCTAAAAGGGAAGAGCTGGTACTGACACAAGCTTCATTGCAGCAGCATTTTTAACCTCACTAACTGAGGAACTTAATTCTTTTGAATATGCACCATCTCTTTAAAAAAAAAATAAGTGGGTAAATTTGCACTGTGTTCTTTTCTTGTCAGGACTTTTTTGCTAAGTGAGAGCCCGGAGGTTTGGGGAGAATGAAACTCCTTGTGTGGAGTTTCTCCTGGGTGAATTTTGGGGTGTGAGGTTGATTATCAGTCTTCATGCTGCTCAAACCACAGCCACTAATTCCAGCATTGTGTTAACTCTGCATCTGTAGGGGAGGTTAATTGCTCTTGAGGCCTGAGGCAAATTGCAGTGAGTGTTCAGGTGGAAATGAAATGAAAAGGAAAGCCTGAAAAGGGCTGTGAGTGTGTTTAATGTTCTCTGTGAGCTGCAGTTGAGTCTGCTGGAAGGATGACAGGAACCAGTGGGAGAGAAATACAGATACAGGACCTGAAATGGCTGAAGCTCTGTGGCTTAAATAGAAGAAAATGAGAAGGTGTTTGCTCAGATGAAGGAAATGAATCAGATGTGCTTGGTGTGAGTCATTCACAGATCCCTTGCAGGTTTTCTGAGGCCCTGGTGTAGTGGGGTTGTTTCCACCTGTGGGTGTGGCACACATCCCTCGGGGAATCCATGTAGGGCTTTCACAGCTCTGCCACAAGTGTCTGGGCGAATTTCAAGCGCGGTGTAATAATGGAGTGGAACAGTAGCAACCTGTTGAAAGAGCAGTGCAATAGTATCTGCTCGAGGAGCTTGGGAGACCCGGCAGGAACTTCCCAACATCTCTGGAGCCTTCACAGCACCCCCTGGTTACAGCCACTGCTTGATCTGCTCCTCACCTTCCAGCAGGAGCCTGCAAATGGTGTGATCCACCCAGTTTGTGCCCTTGCCAGCACATGCTTCTGCAGGACCTCTGCCTGCTATAAATAAACACTGCCAAATTTGACGAGCTGCACCGGGTCGCCTGCTGAGCTGCCTACACTAGGAAAGGACTGCAGCAAGAACCTGGCTTGCATGGACTTGGAGCAGCAGCTGAGGAATCATTTTAGCCTGGTAGTTAATTGCATTTAACACCTTGGTCTAAACAGAGCTGTTGGAGTCCTTTAAATTATAATTTTTTTTTTTCAAGCCGAGCTCGTTTCCAACTGGATTTGTGTGTGGGGAGAACAGCGATGGTCCCACTTCAATTAAAAAAGCAGCAAGAGCAACAAAGCACATTTCAAATGACATGAAAAATTCTGAGAAACTTCCATGCAGTAGTGGAAGCTGGCACTGGGGGTAGGGAGGGCAGGCTTTGGTACTGGAGGTAGTTTTGGGACATGCTGAGTAGTTAATCAGGCTACAGAAGCCAAGTCATGTGCAAGGTGTTCAGATTGGTCTTTTCTTTGAATTTTTTGCTCCTGAAATCTAATCAGCAAATACCACAGGGTGGAGGTGGCCTGGGAGAACTGAGCCAAACAAATTTGGAAAACTTGGGTTCTGCCCTGTTAATTTTCCTTGATTTTAATGCACGACTTTCCATCTCTGTGCCTGCTCCATGCTGGGAATTAAGAATCTTCCTTTCTTCTCTGCTCACTCCATGCTGGGAGTGTTTTCTGGCACAGAGCAGTGCAAGCATCTCAATTTTATGAACAAGATCCTGATGTGTGTATGTAATGATCCTTTTAATACACCAGCAGGCAGCAGAAATAGCCTCGTGGAGGGGGGTTTCAGTGCAGGTTAGAATGACAGGGCTGGCGTTGGAGACTTCAGATAAACACTTCCCTGATAATCAGATGGGGTGAACAGACTTTTTCCCCTCCCCAGAATTTTCTCAACTCTCTTGTCATCTTTAGCTTGAGCAACTTGGGAATCGTTTTTTGGCCACGTAAGTTTTGTAGAGGCTGACTCATGTCCTCAGAGCCAGCCATGTGTTCGTGCACATTTTCCCTGACCTGACAGGAGATGATCCTTCTCTCTGAATAGAAATGAGGATGGGGAGATGTGAGTTTCATGAAAAGCAGAACAGCCACGCGGTCACATTTGTTTTTACCAGAGTTTCCTGTTTTTCCTTTCCTTCTTTGGGTGGAGTAATTTACCTTTATAATAATTCACAATATAGGTAATAAACCAGGCATTTTGATATCCATTTTGCTGTGGTGGTGAATGTAGTGCTCTAATGTAAATTTAAATGTGAAACCTTTTTATATAATTAGTGACTGTGCTGCAAAGACCTCCCTTGAAACACTGAGACAAAAATCATTGATCACCTCTGATAATACCCCAGATGCTTCCGCGAGCTGAGTCAAATTCAGAGAAAAGGATCACCCACCCCATAGAAACCTTTATTTCTTTAATCTGTTCCTGGCTTCTCTTGCAGCTGAGCGAGCTCTTGATACCATGAATTTTGATGTGATCAAAGGGAAACCCATTCGCATCATGTGGTCTCAGAGGGACCCTTCCCTGAGGAAGTCAGGGGTTGGGAATGTCTTCATCAAGAACCTGGACAAATCCATTGATAACAAGGCACTTTACGACACATTCTCGGCGTTTGGAAACATTTTGTCCTGCAAGGTGAGATGTGGTTACATTGTCCAGTCCTTTTAGGGTGGGGACATGATCAGAGATTTGAGTGTAGGTGGTGAAAGGGACACTTCTTGTCAGGTGTAAGGAGCAGAATCACAGAATATTCTGAGCTGGGACACACGAGGCTCATCAAGTCCACCTCTTTTAAATGAACGGTGCCTACAGAGATCACACCTTGGTGTTAAAAACTTGAATCTCTGAAAGGCAGAGTTGACCAGAAGCACAGGGATTTGCTGCAAATACATCAGATTTGGTCACAAAGTGCAGGAATCTGACACACAGGTGGTGTCTGCCTGGTGCTGACCCCTGTGAGAAACTGCCTCGCGCTGACCTTTGGCAGTAAGGCGTTTTCACCCTTTGGCAGAGGAGGGGGCACTGACACCTGGCTTTGCTCCCTCTCCTGCAGGTGGTGTGTGATGAGAATGGCTCTAAGGGCTACGCCTTTGTGCACTTTGAGACCCAGGATGCTGCAGATAGGGCCATCGAGAAGATGAACGGCATGCTGCTCAACGACCGCAAAGTGTGAGTGTCACAGGCGGCAGCAGCAGCGCTCACATGCTCCGGGATGCATCTCGGTATTAACAGGGACACACAAGGCACTGGTTCTCCTGGCCCAAGCCTTGGCCTGCTACCTCTCCACTCCAGGGCTGGTGAGTGACCCTGCCCAAGCCATGGCCTGCTACCCCTCCATTCCAGGACTGGTGGGTTTCCCTGACCGAGCCTTGATTTGCCACCTCTCTGCGAGCGGGCTGGGGTGGGTTCTGTCTAGGGCCAGGGGGAGTCCTTGGCCAGCCGTAGCACAGGTGATTTTTCTGGTTGGTCTGTGGGCTGGTTGTTGTCCTCTGCTGTCACCCTTTCTTGTCCCCGTTCCCAGCTCCTGCTGCACACTCATTTTTTTTGCCTCGCCGCAAGTCACACGTTATTTTTACGCTCTTGAGACCGATCTGTTTATTGGGATTTTCATTTTTTTTTATCTTACAGATTTGTTGGGAGATTCAAGTCTCGGAAAGAGAGGGAGGCTGAGCTGGGAGCCAAGGCGAAGGAATTCACCAATGTCTATATTAAAAACTTCGGGGATGACATGGATGACGAAAGACTAAAGGAGCTCTTTGGCAAATACGGTAAATACAGAAATACTTTTATTGAGGCTGTGAATTTCATGAAATGTGGTAGATTGAGTGCTACTGTGTAGTCCCTAGCTGGGTCACTTTAAGGCCGAGGACTGGAGCTATTATCTGGAATTTAATCATCTTGAAATACTTACGATATTTTACTAACCCTGTCCCTTGGTAACAGGTAAAACTCTGAGTGTTAAAGTAATGACAGACCCCACTGGAAAATCCAAAGGCTTTGGCTTTGTGAGCTTTGAAAAGCATGAAGAGGCCAACAAGGTAGGACCAGCTTTTATGTTGCGTGGATAACTTCAGAGAAGAAAAACTTGGTTTATCTTGGGAGCCTGTTTCTGAAATGGAAGAAAATTCTGCCTGGGGCACGACCTCTTCTAGATGTGGGAACTTGGAAACCTTTTGCACCCTAATAGCTTGACATTCAAGGGTAACTTGGCATTCCTCCAGTTTCCTAGATCCACACAGACTGCAGTGGTATAATCAAGAATGTTAATTGCTGAAGAAATACTACAGGGCTGAAGGAGGAGGAGGGCACCTAGAGCGAGAACATTGCTCAAAAATGATCTTTTCTAAGCAGAATGCTTGTTAAAACGTGGTTTTAATTACAAGAAAGGGTGGGGATGAATTTCCAAGTTAATTCTGTGCTCTGTGGTGTGTCAGCTTGATCTGTGATAACTTCAGCTTGTCTTTAATGGGCCTGTTGTTAACAGGAGCAGTGCAAAGGTAACGTGCAGACTCTGGTTTATTGACTGCTCTGGGCAGTCCTGTTCTGACAGGATCAGGGGCTGTGCTGCTGCAGCAGCTGAGAGTTTCCTCTTGAACCCTCTGTGCAGGCAGTGGAAGAAATGAACGGGAAGGACATCAATGGGAAAATGCTGTTTGTGGGCAGAGCACAGAAGAAGGCTGAGCGCCAGGCAGAGCTGAAGAGAAGGTTTGAACAGCTAAAACAGGAGAGACTCAGCCGGTACCAGGTGAATAAACTGATTCTTTTCTCAATTTAAGCACTAGTTCTGGTCTGTTGAAGGAATTGCCTGAGTAGTTATTGTCCTGTGAGACATCCTGGGTTAAAACACAGAGGTATCTCTGTGGTGTTTGCTGGCAAAGGGGGCACCAGGGCTTAGTCTTGGTTCTGAAAGTGTTTGGGAGGATGTGAGACAACAGGCATGAAGTCTCCTTGACTTTCAAATGAGGATCCCTGGAGGGATGGGAAGAGACAGCACAACTCTGCACTGCTCTCTGTAATTTGTGGCAGAACTGGGTCGTGTCAGAGGTGGCATCTGCAACTCCCCCACTCCCTGAGGTGCATTGCTGGACTGGGGACATGTGATGATGCCACAGGAAGGCAGAGGAAATCCAGACAAGCTCCCTTTCACCACAGTGGGACTTGTCTCTACGCCTTTGCAACATTTATCACCTTCAGCTTCGGGTGGTGTGGAAAGAACATGATGCTAAATTAAGAGTTTTCAAATAAATTACAGCTCTGGCAGATGGGTAACAGTTGATGTGCTTAAGATTTTTATTTTTTTTTTAATGTTGTGAATGTCGTGCTGTTGTCTCCCTTCCAGGGTGTTAACCTGTACATTAAAAACCTAGATGACACTATAGATGATGAAAAACTGAGGAAGGAGTTCTCACCTTTTGGGTCAATAACGAGTGCCAAGGTATTGTGGGATTTGGGGGTTGCTTGGATTTTAAAGCCTGAAGAAGGAATTGTTGTCTGACATGGGATTAAAGGGCTGTTCTTAACCTGTGGTTATAGTGATTCTGAAAACACCTTAGCTACTAAAAAATAGTGTGATTTTACTGAAAACTTCATTGCCTTACAAAAAGGGGAGGCAGGAAGTGGCAAACGTGCTTGCTTGAGGTGATAAGCATGAAATGGCACTTTCCTCTGTGCATTTAGAACTGCACCAAATCTTTCCCATTCCTTACTGTGCAGTGTGGGCCTGGGGACACATGGTGCTGACAGCAACGCAGAGCAAATCCAGACAGGTGACTCTTCATGAGAACCTGTCTCTACACCTCTGCAACAAGTTACGTCCTGCCTAAAAATCTGAAAAAACCCAGATTCTTCAGCTCAGTTGTACTCCATTAGCAATTGATCTTTGCTGCAGGTGATGCTGGAAGATGGACGGAGCAAAGGGTTTGGCTTTGTCTGCTTTTCCTCTCCAGAGGAGGCCACCAAAGCTGTGACAGAGATGAACGGGCGCATCGTGGGCTCCAAGCCCCTCTATGTGGCACTGGCACAGAGGAAGGAGGAGAGGAAGGCCCATCTCACCAACCAGTACATGCAGCGCATCGCTGGCATGAGGGCCTTGCCTGCCAACACCATCATCAACCAGTTCCAGCCTGCTGCTGGCGGGTATTTCATGCCTGCTGTGCCCCAGGTAGAGCTGCTGTGTTATTTAGTTATTTTTTTTTTTTAACCTGTGTTAATCTCACTGAGCCTTCCTTATGCCTGTAAGCAACAGCTCCTGATGAGGGGTGGTGCAGCAGTGGAGTTAATTCTGGGACTTGCCAGCTGCCTGCTCTGTTAATCTGACCTGAGTGTTGAGTCCTGGCAACAGCTGCCAAACACACGTTGTAAACAATGTTTGTGGTGCACTTGGATGTTGCCTCTGAGCTTATCTCATCTTCCTCCAGGCTCAGAGCAGACCCACTTACTATGCACCCAACCAAATGACACAGATGAGACCCAACCCACGATGGCAGCAAGGAGGGAGACCTCAAGGTGAGCGTGCCAGAGGCTGTTTTGGGTGTAGAACCCTTTGGGGGCTGTCCTTCCCAAGAGGAACAATTAATTCTTTCCTGGGAGTGGTCCTATGCAGGGCCAGGAGCTGGACTCTGATCCTTGTTTGTCCCTTCCCTTCACATTCTGTGATTTTTTTCTGATCCTTCCCTTGCACCACCCCTGTAGCTGGCTGTGCTGCCTTGCCAGCTGGTTCCTTTCTGAGGATTTGCCCTCATTCCATCCTCCAGGCTTCCAGGGAATGCCGAATGCCATGCGCCAGTCGGGGCCCCGGCCCGCCCTGCGCCACCTGGCCCCCGCCAACGCCCCGGCCTCCCGGGGCCTCCCCGCTGCTGCCCAGAGAGTTGGTAAGGAGGGGACTCTTCCTGGGCTTTCCCCCTTCTCTGGGAGGGAGGAGGATGCTGTGGAGACTTTTTTACCCCCAGAGATGGTTGTCAGACCTGGGATGTCCGCAATGAGCACCTGCCTCATTCCCGTTCCTCGCCGTGCAGTGCAGGTCTGGGGGCACTTGGTGCTACAGCACAGCAGTGAAAATCCAGATGGGTTCTGCACTGCTTTGGGACTCATCTCTACACCTCTGCAACACCACTCAAAAATCTCTGTAGCTTATGGGTTTTTCGGTCAGAGGGGAGCATCCAAATTCATTTTTCTCCAGTCATCAGCTGTAAAACAGAAGGTGTGGAACCTATGGACTGGTTCTAGGGAGAACAGCCCCTTCCTGAAGTAGCCAGCAACACTTTGGTTTCTGAAGAAGTATCATGCAGAGCATAGTTTGAATTCAGAATTAAAACCAGACACCCCAACTTGTTTGCATCTTGCTGCAGGTGTTTGTCACCGTGTTCTCCTTCCTTTGCAGGTGTTGGCACAGCAGCACAGAATTTGGCTCCCCGTCCTCCTGTAGCTGCCCCTGCTCCCAGGGCTGTCCCTCCTTACAAATATGCCTCAAGTGTCCGCAGCCCACACCCAGGTGTCCAACCTCTGCAGGTACCACCAGGGGCTGGGCTGGGAAGTCCCTGCAGTTTCACATGCAGCTGAAGTATTTTTATAGAAGCTTCAAGCTGCTTTTATGACCCAGACAGTCCTAATTTGGAATTTAAAAAGCTGGCAGTTGTGCCTTTGCCAGGGGCATCCTGGTTGGTTTTTCTGTCTTGTGCTCACAAGCCCTTTTGTAACCAAAAGGATGTAAGGATACTTTTCTTGGCTCTTTGTTCCTGTTTTTAACCATTTAAGTCTCTCTCCTCTTTGCCAAGTTCTCACTGGAGTATCATTGAAAGAAAGAGCTCTATCCACACCTGGCTTTCTCAACATCTCATGATGTTTGATCCAGTTTTTGTAAGACATTTACGGTGTTCCACTGTGACATTTCAGGTTTTTGAGCTCAAGACTTGCAGGGATTGTTTGTGAACTAAGGGCACCTTACCTGCCCTGTTCTGATGCTGAGGTGTTCTGTAGGCTTGACAAAGGTGGTGGTTTAGGAGGGAGCGTCTTAGAATTGGCTAAATATGAAGCAATCAGCCTCACACTTATTTCAGAACCCTTGTCTGCCCTTTCCAGGCACCTCAGCCTGCAGTGCATGTGCAGGGCCAGGAGCCACTGACAGCCTCCATGCTGGCTGCTGCCCCTCCCCAGGAGCAGAAACAGATGCTGGGTGAGTAAAACCCCGCTGCTCACCCGTCATTTTTCATCCCCTCGTGTTTCAAAGATCAAAACTCACCCGTCTGAACTGCTTTTTCTCCCTCAGGAGAACGTTTGTTCCCTCTGATCCAAGCTATGCACCCCAGCCTGGCGGGGAAGATCACTGGAATGCTGCTAGAGATTGACAACTCGGAGCTGCTGCACATGCTGGAATCTCCAGAGTCCCTCCGGTCCAAGGTGAGCTGCTGTGTTCTTTTTTTGTGCGTGGGGGGCCTCTGAGCAGGGAGCAAATCTCACTGGATTTGTGTCCCCAGGTGGAGGAGGCCGTGGCAGTGCTGCAGGCTCACCAAGCCAAGAAAGAAGCTGCCCAGAAAGTGGGTGTGGTTGCTCCTACCTCTTGAACCAGGATGACTGGTGAGTGTCTGTCCTCAGCTTCAGTGAAAAGCTGCCAGAATCAGTAAATAAAACACAGTTGTTAGTGAACAATTAATTCATGAGGGTCTGTGACCAGCACTTACCTGATTATAGTCCACTCTTCAGCAACAAAAAGCTCCTAGGTAGTTCTCCCAGCAGAATACTTATGTAGAACTTCAGAAATACTCATTCTGATGCTTATTTAAGGGATCTAAAGATGTTGTTGAAGTCCCTGAGGTGTTCCTTGGAGCTGACATGCTGGGGATGAGTCTTGTGGAACTGCTAATCTGGGAAACAGCCACAAGGAGCTCTGGTGATTTTGAGGCTAAACAGACTCTTAGTGCCCATTCCTTATCCTGGAAACCATCTGCCTTCAGGGCATAATAAATGTTGGAAATGTTTCACTGCACGGGTCTGTCCACACAAGCGGTGTCACCTGTGTTTGGAGTTGGCTCTTGTTTAATTTATGAGTAAGGATTTTGATTCTTGGAATGCCTCTTGCTGTTTCTCATGATCCATTTTTTCTGTGGGCTGTCTGGAGTTGCCATCTCCAATACTTTCTGGGAAAGCTGTTTGTGATCAGATGTCACAACTCAAGCTGGTGAAGAATGACGAGCATTCTTATTTTCACTGGGTGGTCTAGCAAAGAATTTGAGTTCCTTGTGGATAATAAAAGTTCTGATCATCTGACCACCATGAGCAGCTTCTGTGTACCAATTACACTGAAATCCTCATTCCTTGGAATGCTGGAATATTCCCTAGCCTGGAGCAGGGATGCTGTGAGTAACTTCTCTCCCTTTTTCCCCCTCTAGGATACAAAGAAGCCAAATAGCCCCTTCCTAGACATCAGCTCAAGATGTTTGAAGATTCTTCACTGTCCTGCAGATCTCAAGGCCGTGCATTGTATCACATAGTTATATTGCATTTTGTAAATTAATATTAGAGATCTTATTTAAAAAGCCAACTCTGAAGCTCGAGGTTTCCAAAACCAGAATCTGGGGGGTTTGAAAGCTTTTCCTTTGCCAGAACAGAGCTGCCCCTTGTGTCTTCTAAAGAGGACGTTGAGGATTTTAGGCTGGAAGTATTTTTGTGAGTTTGTGTTTAATTGAACAATCCCGTTTGGAAAGTTTGGAAAACATTTATCAATAAAGGAATAAACTTGCACTATGTTTGTCATCATTTCTCTCTGTTGGATAAATAAATGTGGTGTGGCTTTGTGAAATTAAACTGATGGGCAGTTATTGGGGGGTGAATACATTAAACAGGGATATGACTTTCTCTGCTTCCTAATTTTGGATAATGAGTATTTTGGGGCTGCTGGGTTAAAATTATGCCTGGGGCAATGTCTGAAGGGATGAGGGCAGTAAAGAGTGATCTAAGAAGGGTTGGGGAGGTAATTTCAAGTGAAGGGTACAAGGCTTTGGGCTCTGTTTTTGTCATGGGCTGTTCTTAGTTTACATTTCTACATTTTCAGATGCATCTTTAATGGTTCTGCTGCTATTTTATACTCCAAAGGTGGCTGAGTTTTGGCCTTGAGTTTTGGGTGAGCCTTTGGGATAAAAAACTTTATTCAGGTAAACAGAGAGCATGGACTAATTCTAAAAGAATGAATCACAGACTCACTGAACTCAGACCTCCACAATCCAAGGTAAAATACCTCATTCAGTCTGGAGCTGAACTGTCCACTGTGTAAGTTTTGATCTTTGAAACCTGAGGGGATGAAAAATGATGGGTGAGCAGTGGGGTTTATTCACCCAGCATCTGTTTCTGCTCCATGGAGGCTGTCAGTGGCTCCTGGCCCTGCACATGCACTGCAGGCTGAGGTGCCTGAAATGGGACAAGGGTTCTGAAATAAGTGTGAGGCTGATTGCTTCATATTTAGCCAATTCTAAGACGCTCCCTCCTAAACCACCACCTTTGTCATGCCTACAGAACACCTCAGCATCAGAACAGGGCAGGTAAGGTGCTTTGGAAAGGCCTGGGATGGGGTGGAAGGAACGTGCCGGGGGTGCA
>VYXD01000878.1:92421-142408 GCA_013397195.1 Hylia prasina | reverse complement strand
CCCAACCTCCTGAACTGGCACCGCACAGAATCCCGGGGGTCCTCGGGGAGACTGGGCAGGATGAAGTCATGTACCAGCCTGCCAGACCAAATATTTCAAATATTCTTGTTATAATCCTTCTGAAGGTGAGTAACTGGGTTCATCTGAGAGAGTTCTTTAGGAGTGCCCTGGATTAAGATTGAGTTTTAGATTTAATGAGATAATAACCCACCTTTAAAAGATCCTTGATAAGCCAGTGATAAGGGAGAATTGATTACTCTGAAAATTTTAATAATACTCAATACGTGAATTATTTTTAATTCAAAAGTTCCAAATTCTCAGCACTTTTTCTGTATATTTTGAATTGGAATTTAGTTTTGGCTTGAGGAATAGTTTGCTGGATTTTTTTCTTTTTTATCATAGCCTGAGTTTTGTTGGTGTACCCATAAATTTCATGGAAGTTTGTTTATTTTACTGAGGCTCTGTTAAGGGCAGAGAGTACCTACCTAAACCTTAATTTTATATGCTCCAGAAAACTTTCAGCCTTTCTTTCAGACTGCAATGGTCAGGTAGGACTAAAAATGGCTGTTTCTATCATGTTGCTGTTTCTCAAGATGTCTGTGGCCTGCACTGGCTGTGGTTATGGGGGTGTTCTTAATTATTAAATTAATTTTCTCTTTACCAGCAGCAGTGGTACCAGTGTTGTTTGCTTCCAACCCTGTGCTAAAGCAAAGGCATCAGCAGGCAGGAACTGCACACCACCAAAAACCCTGAGCTGGTGTTTGCCTTAAAAAAACCCAGCAGCACAGATCTGAGACAGTCAATCTCTCTGCACACAGACGAGCTGTTAGTCTGGCAGGATGTAATTCCATTTTCCTGAGCAGTTTGATTTCCTTTTGGCCTGTCTGTGCTTCAGCTCATCACTGCTCTTGTGCTGAATTGATGTTGACTCTAAGGTAGTTTTCCGAGTAATTCAAGCAAAGGATATTTGTGAAAAGATTGTGATTTGCTTTTATCTGTAGCAAATGCATGCTATCAAGAGAACTTATAAATGCTAAACTTCGGCCCATCTGTACATAATTTTCCAAGTCACATTTTATGGCTGCACATGATGGCTGCAGCTCCTAGTGCAGAGAACCAGCTGGCAGACACTGTTCCTTGGTTTTTAATAGGGTATGAAGGCACAGCACACGTCTGACACAGCCCAGAGACTGTCATGGCTTAAGAGTTCATACAGTTTATTTAAAATCTTATGGGAAGTCTAATTTCAGGCATGTTGATTTCCTCAGAAAGCTTTTGTTAGTTTGGCTAGTGGCCACATTATGTAAGATATAATTATTTGGCCTCAAAGTAGTGATTTCAGCAAGGGAACAGTGTAAAGCTGGCTGTGGGCTGTGTTGGGGCAGCACCATTCCAAGTGGCACAGGTGAGGTGTGGCCATAAAGGCTCTGGCTCCTTGGTGCCTGTATCCTATTCCCCTCCAGGTGCCTGGGACTGTTCTCAGTGCAAACAGGGAAATCAGAAAACAACCAGGAAAACATTTTTTCATGTTTTCTCAAGGGCTTTTGTGGCTGCAGCTGGTAACTCCCATGCAACTCTTCTTCTCATGGACATGTTCCAAGAGGTGCCACAGCCGGGGCTGACTCCAGAGCTGCCCCTGGGGAATGTCATGGGTGGCTTTGCCACCCTTTTTGTCTGGGTCTGACCAGGGCTGTGTTCAGAGAATCAAGCACTCTGATTCTGCTGGCATAGTAGCTACAGCTGAGGTGTTTTTATATCTGTTCCTGATATTTAAACCAATTGTTAGGAACCTCCTTAAATTCCCTTTAACCAGCTACTTCATTTTCCTTGGGTTTTTTTTCCTTTGCCCTGGATGGAGTCAGTTGAGGCAGTGTGGAATAATGTGTGTGGAATCGACAGGCCATGTTCTGTCACACACAGCTTTCCTTTGAGATGACCTTTATGCCTTCTATTAGTTGCATTTCCATTTAGGGAATCCTTGAGCTATTGGATATTATTGTGGGGGGGAAGGCTGAGATGGGATCAGAATTTTCAGTGTTTGTTTCTGATAGTAAATTGCCTTCTTGCATGTCATCCAAGAGTTCACACAGCCAATACTCCAAACTGGGCTGCTCTCAGAGGTGGCAGCAGCAGCAGCAGCTCTTGGGCTGAGGAGCTGTGTGGGGCAGAGCAGGGACACCTGAGCACAGTGACAGGGGACACAGGAGTGGTGGCCCTGCTCACGCCCTGCTCTGGCTCTGGAGAAGGCAGGTCCCTGTTGGGTCATTCTGTCCCTCTCCCTCAAACATGGAATTCTGGGACAGCAGAGCTTGGCAGGAGCTTTGGCTGGTGCTTGTCAATGCAACTCCGAGTTTCACTTTAGTGTCTAATCCTGTTTTGGAAACTCACTTCCTTTTCCTCCTCTTGTGCCATTTTATGGTTTAGATGCACTGTTCTCATGATGTTTCACTACTGTGTTGAGCATAAACTGTGGTTTCCTCTGAATTCTCCAGCGTTTGCATCCATAGCAGTGAAAACAGGGATGGTCGTGGGGCTCAGTGCTGCTCTCCCTGCAGCTCCTCTCAGCCACCCCCTCCTGCTCCTGCACCTTCCTCCCTGGCTCTCCTGGCAGGAGAAGTCCCGGGGGATGCTCTGGCACAAAGATCCCTCTGTCCTAACAACAAAGAACAGTCCTGCATTCCTGTGTGAACGTTTGAAGCTTCTCAGTCCTAAGACAAAGCAGGGAATGTTACCAACAGTGCAAGAATTAACTTGCTTTAAAGTGTTTTTCCTGTCTAAAGCTTTTATGACTCTGGGAGGTGGCATCAGTTCTCATCTTGGGAAAGCTCAGATTAGTATTATGCGGTCTAAATACTTGTAATGTGTTTACTACCGATTTATCAGGTACTGTAGGGATGAACCAAGCCAGTGACTGTTGACAGACCACCTTGGCCGAAGTGGCTGAGGGGTTAATCTTCAAAGTCACATCCCTTTACTGAAGGTACCAGCCTGACACTTGTTTTGCAGTGGAGGAAGGTGCAAGTCTTTCTGCTGGAGGGTTTTGTGGTCACAAGTCACTGAACCTGGTTTACAGCTATTTTTATTGTCTTCATTTCCTTCAGATCTATACAGGATGCTTGTGCTCTTAACGTCCTAGTTTTGTTGTAATTCTGTGAGTGCCAGCTGTGAGGGAGGCACTGCTGTAATTGCAGCTCTGCCTGGGAGTGCCAGCACCTTGTGTCCTGCTGCCGTGTCAACGTCTCTGTTGGAAACAAGCCCTTGTTTGGATGCCACCCTGAATGATCTGTCAATAGCTGAAATAATACCTTGATCCCAGAGCGAGTGGTGCTGCCAGAACTGCCTCTTGCTGGCCTGGCTGGCCCCGTGTCACAGCTAATGAATAACCGGTCCCGGTGCTCCCAAACTGCCCTTCCCGTGCCTTCAGAGGGCCGGTGCTTCCCTCTGCTGGGGTGGGTACAGACCATGGCTGAGCCATGGGAACACCAGCACAGACAGCTGCCCAAATTCTGGCTGACTGTGGCTAAAACTGTGGCCTAGCTGGACTTCTCTCTTGGTTGCTGTCAGCTGTGGTGTGAGGACAGTTGTCTCTAACCATTTCTCCACGCGCCCCCCCCCTCTTTTTTTTCCCCCTTTAATTAAGCTTGGGTACAATGTGAAAGAGAGGCGGGAACATGAGGGGGCCACGAACCAATTCAGGGTTCAAGAAGCAGCAATAAAAGCGCTATTATGAATGAGCAATGGCTTGTAAAGGGCTCCAATCTGCTAATGTAGGTTACTGGGTTGATACCATTGCTTTAATAACGGTTCTTTAGTCTGGTTAGATGTTTTGACAGTCCTTTCAGCCTGACTGCGAGGAATTGGTCCCATGTGAATTATGGATTATTTCTCCAGGTCACTTTTCCAGTTGCAGAACCTGTGTAATAACACTGAGCTGCAGAGCTCGCTGCTGCTCCTGATCAAACTGGGACGATCACAGCCACAGTAATTGCAGTAGTGTTGATGTAATTATCACCCGACAAGCTGTAATTTGAAAACGGGCCCCATTGCTTGGCCAATGTGGTGCTGTAGTTTGGAAGCTTTTAAAATACTGGTTCCTTTGTTTTGTTATACAGTGCTTATATCTGATCAGCCTGTGATGAAAACCTCCCAGGTGCCCTTTGCCTTGTAATTACACATTTACAACCAATCGATGCTGTGGGGAAAGTGCAGCAGGAGGTGGTGTTTAAATAAACAGTCCCACAGTCAGTGCACTTTCTGCACGTGCCACGTGCTGTGTGTATCAGCAGCTGGTCAGTGTTTCATGAGGTGCTGTCCCAGCACTGGGGGGTTTTCCCTACGGAGGCTGCTGGGAACAGAAGGAAGGACTGATACCTTTGGAGACACAAATGTTGCACCAGGGCAGTCTCACCTTGCTGCTCATACCAGAGCATCTTAGGTACCTGTTCTCCCACGTCTCTTTGGAAACAGGGTTCAAACAGGTGATCAGGAAGGACTTTAGGAGCAAAGCAGTCTGAACCCACCCAGTTAAACCAGGGGTACGAGTCCTGCCCTGCACCTCGAAGCAGTGATCAGTATGTGAGGAGGCAATAACTGATCAGAAAGGATCCCAGATTTCTGCAAGTCCCCCTGGTTCGTAGAGGTGATGGTTTATGTTGTGTGTGTCATTACACTGTTTGAAACTGAAATGGTGCTTTGCATTCTCAGTAACACCTGGGTGTCAGCACCCTCTTTCCTGACTTACTGAGGAAAATGAGGGGCTTAAAACAAGATAGTCCAGCAGCAGTGAGTTAATGTTTAGTTGTAGTAATATCTGGTTTATTTCCTGTACATTTAATCCTCAACTGCCCTGCAGTGGGTGATCTGGTTGCAGATTAACCACAGCGCTGATAAAGGTGCACGTGAGCTCCATTCAGAGGCAGCTGGGTCCTGGCAAGGCACAGCAGCCCAGGTGTGGAGCTGGGAGAACGTGCCCGTGCTCTTCCCTGTGGGGAGCTGCTTCCTCGGCCTGTGGAGCTCCGGCTCATGAGGCTGCAGAGCTGAGGGGACTCTGTGCAGAGAGGTTGTGGCCTTTTGTCACCACATTCCCTGAGCAGGAACCCTGGAGTAGAAACTGCAGGGATCTGTCAGGAGGTGATCCCCACTTCTGCAGTGTGGGCACCGTACAGGAGTTACTGGTGTTAAAATCTCTTTATCCAGTCAGCTCAATTGATGAATCAACCCCAAAACGTCAGCTGCCAGAATGCAGGTATCCCAGGGAAGCTTTGTGGCTGGCAAGCCAGGGGCAAGGCTGGCAGCTGGGAATGCAGGGACTTGACAGCGGTTTGGCAAAGCAGCTGTGGCCTGCAGGGCTGCTCAAATGGAAGAGATGTCACCTGCCTACACAGGTACCCTGTGGGAGCAGTGTGGGACTGTGAACAGAGCTCTCCAGCAGATCCCTGTCGGGGACCTCTGCAGGTGCTGGGCAGTGGCTGCTGAAACCTCTGCTGGGCCAGGGGCTCTGAGGACACTGAGCTTGTGGGGGGAGCAGGAACCTCCTGCAGCGATCACAGAGCTGAGGGAGCTTTTGTGAAAACAAGGGTGACAACATCAGCGGTGCCCGGCGGGGGAGGTGGTGCCCCTGCCGAAGATGCTGGATCCCAGTGGATGCAACCCAATTATCCAGAACGCTGAGCCATTCATTTCCAGCTGAGTAATGGGCTGTGAATGGCAGGGTCACGCATCAGCGCAGAGGGTGATGAGAGGACACTGCACGAACTGTGTGACACCAGGCACCAGCTCAGGGAGCTGCCTGGATGCTGTGGGAGGAGATGCAGTCAAAAAAGTGGAGGAAATGTTGGTATGACTTAATAAGATACAAGCAGGTTTTGTTATAATAACTATTAACAGGTTTGTGTCTCTGTATTTAATACCGGATAAATGAGAAGAAATGGAGATGGTTAATGGGGTGTACAGTCATGAGTGGTTTGTGGAGGACAGTAAATCAAGTCTGAATTAATAAACTAAAAGTAGAAGCAAACCCCTAAACCTGAGCCGATGGGATTACACTGTATCTGTTATCTCCTCTCCCCCAACCTTCCTTCTCTCCCCACTTCTGCTCGCTCCCCATATCCCCACCAAAAAAAGGGAAGGAGAAAGAATTTAAGGCCTAACACTGGTGAAGCAGGATTAGGTGGGAGAGGGGAAACGGTGAGCTCTCCTTGCTGGCTGGTTGTTTGGACAGACTGAGTGTCCTGGGGCTTCCACTCAGTGCTTGCAGAGGCCACACAGGATTCCTTCATGCTCAGCTGATGAGGATCCGTTGTTCTCTTCGGAGCTGGATGAGCCACAGCCCAGATGAGATATTTCCAGAGTGGTGTTAAACTGTTTTGGATCCCTGGTCTGTCTTGCTTGAGGTTACATCAACAGATCTGGACTAAGGGAAGGATTTTTCTTGTCTCAGGTTACTGGACAGTTTAGGAGGGTTTTTGCATGGCCCATTTCCTGGAACTGTTGGCATTTCCACTGCTGAACTGCGATTATTTTAGGACTGAAACAGCCATTTCACCCCTCAAGCAAATATCTTCAAAAGATGAGTCATGCTTGCATGAGAGAGAAGGAGGGACAATTAGCTGGGTTTTACCTCCTCTGGCCTGGGACTTTGAAAGAAGTGTAGATAAGGTGATAGTAACTGTCTTTATCAGCATAATGACCTGTGCAGCTTATCAAAGCTGCTGATTTTCTATATGAAGGAGCATTTCCTTAACTTTCAGCACCACTCTGTACCCAGCTGGAGGCCAAAGAATGGTGTTTAAGATGAGTGTAGATATGAAGTGTCAAATTCCTTTGTTCTCCAGCTCAAAGGACAGAGATGTGAACAGGAAATAACTGAGCTTTATTTCTTTTCCTGTAAGTCTCTCTTTAAATATCTCTCTTTTAGGAGGAAAAGAGTAATTTCATAAATACATTCCACTCTCCTTTTGACAAAACCAGGATTTGTAGTAATTTTATTGGCACTGCATGAAAGTGCTGTGACTGAAACACTTGAACCCTGTCTTTATCTGGAAGTCCATCAGGCCATGCCATTGGGTCCAAAGCTACAGATACATTTTCTGACTGGATTTTCTAAGTGACCATTTTATCCCTCAGATTTAGTCAGAAGAGTGTGGGCAGTATTTGTTAGGAGGAGCCTTGTGTAAATGTAAACCTTTAAAGGTAATTTTACATACATATATCAAAACTAAAGAATCATGGAATCACAGGATGCTTTGAGCTGGAAGGGACTTTAAAGCCCAGCCAGTGCCACCCCTGCCATGGGCAGGGACACCTTCCACTGTCCCAGGGTGCTCCGAACCCGGTCCAGCCTGGCCTTGGGCACTGCCAGGGATCCAGGGGCAGCCACAGCTGCTCTGGGCACCCTGGGCCAGGGCCTGCCCACCCTCACAGGGAGGAATTTTCCTTCTGATATCCCATCTAACTGTGCCCTGCTTTACCTTATAGCCATGGCTACATTAAGTAAAAAGAACACGAAAATACTATAATCTGTGAGGATTGGGCTGTGTGAGGGAGCCATGTATTAGTGACTGCTGCATTACATTTTATGCAATATCTAAAATGGAAGTAATAAGAGTTGTGTATATTGTGGGTTCAAATTTTTGCATTCAAAGCAGAATTTCTTAGGTTCACCAAAGGCTGCTTTGGGGCGATGGTGGCAGCTTTGCTGCTCATGGATAATCATGAATAAGCTGATGTCATGATGTGTGTGCTGGTATATAATGATTGGCAGTTGTATGCCACTGTGGATTGCCACCTAAATGTATGGATTGGCAATGCTTTCCCACTGACACAGCAAAATAATCTGAGAAACCTGAAGCACTCCATTGTTTCCAGAAGTCCTTGGAAAACTGGCAGTAGGGCCATTCCCCTCATTTGCTATTGCCTGCTGGAGGCTGACCACTGAGTGTGTGAGGAGCTGATAGTGACCATTCCTGTGTTCATACTTACTGGTAATTCAAGAAGATCTTGATAATTCCAGCGACAGGGGTATGGGTGAGACATCCATTCATCTTTTGTGCAGCAGGGCTGAGTGTGAGAAAGGTAACACCAACCACTGAACTTTAAAAAAAAAATAGAAAATAATGTAGAAAATACTTTTTCCATCTAATAGATGATTTTCTTTGTTTGCAAAAGGTGTAAAGAGATTAACAGTTTGTGACTGCCAGACTTGTTGATTCCAAGTGGTTTTTTGTGTTTCATGCTGTTCTGTGAGGGCTCAGCAGCTGATTGCTCAGGAGGGGAGGGAAGGAGAGAGGGAGGTAGCTGTGTCTGGAGGAGGATGTGTCAGCTCTGAACGGTTAATTAAGCTAATTTCTTTTAAAAAAACTAAATAAAGCTGATAGGAAAGCTAATTGGAAAACGTGTGTTGCTCTTCTGGCGATCACAGTTCTGTTCAGGCGTCACCCGAACTGCTCGTGTGTGTCAGAGCTTGGCAGGGGCTGTTCCAGGGCACCTGGGGAGAGTCTGGGTGAGCAGGGATGTGATCGTGCTGCTCCCAGTGTGGAATCGGGTCTGCCAAAGCTGAGAGTCCATCACCACCCCAGGATAAATCAGTGCTTTCACTAAATAATTAGTGAAAACATCTTTATTAAACTTTTTGATAAACTGTGGCACTGATCTTTTGGAGATTGTCATTAACTAATGCTCATTACCTGGCAATTGATAGGTCACAGAAGTAGAAGCCTGCCTGAATCCTCGGGCTGATTTGTCCTTCAAAAGATCTTGTTTTAAATAATTACACAGGGCTCTGAATTCCACTGGCCTAGGATTAAAAATTTGATGGTGTGGTCAAAGCCAGCTTGGTTTATGGCAGATAAATTGAAGATGCTTTTCAGGTTATCTGCATGTTAATTCTGATTTGTGTGGTATTTGTGCTGTCTCACATTATTATTACTTGAATAGTCTTTCAGCTTCTGAGTGGGAGCTGTCTTTGACAGAAAAAAATATGTCAAATGTAAGGGAAGTAAATGAACCCAATCTTTCCGGTGATAATTTGAACCGATAAAGCAAGCAGCATGTAAATCAAGTAATCTGTTTTACTAATCAAACCTTTTAAGTCCTTTTCCATCTTGCTAATGTTCCCCTGGGTTATCTGTGTACAGTTGCCATTTAGGAATTCACTCCTTTTGCAGTGGATGATGAATGCATAAATAGCTCCTGCTGCTCAGCTGCTTTTCCATGCAAAGAATGTAAAGTGAGGTACTTCGGGCCACTGTGCAAATTCATTTGCTTATCTTGCCAGTTCTGCCCTGCACTTCCATACTCCACAAAGGTGTTTGAAGCATTCCCGTGTTGTTCCTTCTCTTTTTCCCTTTTTGAAGCTGACTTTCAGTGAGAGGGAGGAAGATCCTGATACTGAATCTGCCAGATCAGTCACACTCATGAATTTAAGCGAACTCATTGCACTTGGTTGTAGTTAAAGGTTTGTTAAAGGTTTGTTTCCCACCCAAACTTTCTGTGAAATAGTAGTTGCTCTTTAATTGGAAGAACAAACCTTGTGTGTTTACTGGGCCTTTTCACACTGACATGATCCGGTCCCTTACAGAGCCTGAGGTTTTGTCTTCCTGCTCCATTCTTGGTGATGGGGCAGACTGGGAGATGGAGAAGAGGGGTTTGGTGCTGTTCTGTTCAGGTCTCCATTAGGGACATGAAGCTTTTCCAGTACAAACCAGAAAATACTTGAAAGAAAGCCCCAGAACAAACCTGAGCCAAATCTATATCCAAGCTGGGAAGCTTTTCCTGACTAGCCATGCTTTCAAGGGAGCACGAGGAAAAGTCCTTTCCTCCTGAGCAGTTCGTGGACATATTGTTGAAACATGCTTGCGTTGTGATTTGCAAACTTCATTTTCCCCTCCACTGCTTGTGGTTCTTTGTCCATGTGCTCTGGCTGAGGCCGTTGGTTCTGAAAGGAGTTGGTGGCAATCTGAGGGTGGCCAAAGTCACAGCTGTCCCTCATTGTCCCCACAGCAGATGTGGCAGAAGGGATTCTTTGACTGAGGGCAGGATGGGCAGCTGGAGGTGGAATGTCCTCATCTGCTGCTTGGAGACTCCGTGGTTTGTCCAGCAGAGCCCTCGGCTGGCACGGGAAGGGCTGGGACAGTTTGTGGGCCAAACCACGGAGCTGAGTCACCACCACGTGCTGGAAAAGGCAGGGGGCCTGGAGAAGCCCAGTGTCACTCACAGCCCAGTGTCACAGCCTGATGTCACAGCCCAGTGTCACAGCCCAATGTCACAGCCCAGTGTCACTCACAGCCCAGTGTCACAGCCCAGTGTCACTCACAGCCCAGTGTCACTCACAGCCCAGTGTCACAGCCCGATGTCACAGCTCGATGTCACAGCCCAGTGTCTCAGCCAGGCAACACACAGGCTGTGTAAGGACTGTCACTATTTCTTTTGGGGTGCCATGGTGCAGATCACTGCAACAACTCCAAAGGAAGCCCTAATGATGCAGAAACACGAGTCATTATTTGCATGTTTTGCATTATTATTTTTGCCTGGTTTGTGTGGCCTGTATTTCTGTAAATAAGGCACCTAATTTTATTTTTGATGTAATGTTACCAGAGCATGGAGCCATTCTTTTGGAGTGCTGGCAGATGGGGTTCTGTATCTTAATGCTGCAAGATGATTCTTGGGTTTTCTGAGCCCTGTCCCAAACAATGCTGCATTCAGGGGCTCCAGTATCATCCACAGATCAGCAGTGGCCACGAGCTTAACAAATCAGAATATTCCTTCCCCGCAGAACAATGAAGCAGCTGAACAGCAGCAGCTCCCAGCCAGCTGACTGCTAAAGGAGTCTCCAGGCATTTCCAAAGAAAACCTGTGGAATCCTGGGATTGTACCTTGGTACTTAGGCTTGTGGAGTGAGATGGTGTTATCACAAGGTTCTGTTAATTGAGCAACACTGCAAAGGCTCAAGGGACAACAGGAGGAGAGGGGGCTGAATCTGCCCAGGGCTTCATGCAGTGCCCTCCCCACTACCCAAATCCATTCCTCCTTCACCTGCCCACCATGGCTTGTCCCTCCCATTCTCCACAGCTTCCCACACCTGAAGACCTGTCAGGGTTTCCTCTTCATCCTCTCTAAACCAGATAGTTTAAAACCAAACACTCCTTCCCCAGTTCAGCCAGAGTGTGGACAGAGTTGGGAGTGTCACACCAGGTGTGTGTTAGAACATGGCTTAGAAAATGAGGTTGCAAATCATCAGTGCAGGGGCTGATGCAGTTTCAGGTGACGTTGTGAGTGGTTGTTTCCTGAGTTACTGGAGAGTTGGGAGCAAGGAATAGGGGCTCAGTCATGGGCTTTGTTTTTCTGCATGTTTCTGGATCTTTCTGCTGGATTGAAGGATTTTATGGCCTTTCCAGCATCCCTCACAAGAAGGTTATTTAGAAGCATCACTTGCCTGGACACCACTGGGACGAAGCCACAGCTGCAGAATTCACAACCCACTGAACCAAGGCGAGGGAATCAGGCAGGATCTTCCTCATGGTGCAAATCTATCCATCCACCAGGCAATGCCCTGATGTTTGCCTTTTGGGCAGGTGTTTTTGCAGTTTTGTCCCCTGAAATGCCTGAAGGTAGCAAATCCTTTAACACAAGGGTGTACAGTCCAACGTGCAAAGCTGAATGCCCAAAATTGAAGGCTGGGATAATCATGATGTGACAGCTTACAGTTAATATGGACTTGGGGTTTGGAAAGAGGAGGTGAATGATGGTAAAATATCCTTTTTAAGTATCTGAGTGCTGTAACATCAGGTAGTGGATGTGGGATAATGGATCATGAAGTCAGTTGTTGGTCAGTGCAGGAAGCCGAATCTTCTAAATACACCCATCAAATAAGCTCAGCCATATCTCAGGGCTCCTTTGGTCCTTGCAGCTGCCACTGAACTGCCCTGCAACTTTTCATCTCCAGCCTGTGTTGATCAGTATCCTCCATTCCCATTTTCCCTTTGTATGGGCCTGTGTTAAGTTCTGTTTAATATTTTCCTCCAGCTGCCTGCTGGATGATTCTCCTCTCCCCAGGTATTTATAGGTGATCGCTTCTACTTTTTCCTCCTCAGTAGTTTTGTGAGTCTCATTTAAATGATTTCCTTTGCATGACAGGCTCAGTGCTCCAGCTGGCTTGGGGTGTGATGGGAGCAGAGAGGAGAACCTACCTGACTGCTGAGCTTTCTTTTGCTTTTTACTGTCCCTTTAGAGGTTATGTGCTTTTATTTGGCAGATAAAAAGTTAGAGATTTATGGGCACATGGCAGCCTCTTGTTTGCTGCTATCCCAAGCCTGTTCTGCTCTTTCCTGGTTAAATCTGGGATCCCAGGATAATTCCCCCTCATGACAGCACTCAGGGCACCATCCTGCCTAGAGCACAGCAATGTGGTTACTGCACTCAGATTTTACCATGTCCCAGGCAGATTTTCACGTGGCAGCTGGGAGTGTTTTACTGCTCCGCACGCAGGGAGCAAAGTGCTTCCCTCTACCTGTGCTAGCAGCTACTTCCTCCCTTGTGAGGGTTGGAACAAACCACAAAGCATTGTGTGGAGGCTTTTCAAAGAACTTCCCTTTGACTCCTATCTATCTGGAGTCTGCTTGTGCCTTCTGCTGTGTTCCAGAGCTGGAAAAGGAGTGTGCAGGGCTGCCCTGCTGCAGAGCTCAGCTCGTCTGACGCAAATAGAAATGAAAGTTCAGTGACTCCTGTGTTTAGTGGTTTGGCATTTTTTCAGTGCAAGGTAAGCACTTTATATTTAAGGAGAGGGATTTTAATATTATTCCTGGTCCTACATCTCCCAGTTTTAGACTTTTTTTCAGTGTTCATTAGAGCTGGCTTAGCATCCATCTCCCATTTTCCTTCCCCTGACCTTACCCAGTGGTTTGCAGAGCTGGTGAATGACTCAAGGGTCAGCTGGGTTGGAGCTGGATCAGTCCCATCAAATTACAGACAATTTGCTTAAACCTTGGTTTGTTGAGGAAGATGTGGCAGTGGTCACTCATAGTTTGCTAATTTTATTTAGAAAAAAGTGACATCATTACAAAGAACTCTTTTAACCTAATTTCCAAGCTGGCTGGAGGCTGCAGATGAATGGAGTATTCCTCACCCTGCCCTGTCTGCTTCCTCCATACAGGAAAGGAGTGGTGCAGAACGCGCTCCAAATGGCATTTCCTATTTTGTTCAACTGGCAGCATCTGAACACCAAGTCCATGCAGGCCAGCTGCAAGCAAAAACCTCACCTGCACCTGACATGAATTTAATTGCAGTTTTTCTGGCCCTCAGGGTGGATCAGAACCTTGTAGACATGCATATTTTGAATATTATAGCCATGCATATTCATGATCAGAACAGACTTGGATGGTTTTCCTGGTTCAGGGAGGTTATACTGACTGGACAGTTTTTTGGTCTGTTTTTCCAAAAGCAGCAGGAATATTTTAGCCATAGTTCTGCCAATGCAAATCCTGTTTATCTGAGTGCTCTTGTGAGAGGCTGATTTGCTGTGAGACTGTTTATGAACAATTTACTGAAAGACTTGAAGTCCTGCTTGACAGCCAAGTTTATTTTGAGATTTACATAAAAGAAAGTCTTCAAGCAGCACTGAACTCTGTCTGAGTAGAGAGACCCAGTACCACATAGGAAAGGCCCAAGTACCTGAGGCACAGCGTGAACTTTGCTGTCACTCACTTCCCAAAGCATGAGAATGGAGTTGTTCCCTTGGGTGAGTGCAGGCTATTCATTCTTGCACTTACTAGCTAGGTAAATATGGTTTCACTGCTAGAAGCCTGCTTAAATTCCCTTCCTTAGTGAACACATCCTAAAGGACCATCCTTGGCTCTTCATGAGCACAGGTTTTAATTAAATGTCTCCACACAGGTTTGCAAAGAGAATGGACTCAAAGCCTCCAGTCATGGATTTTTAATGTATATATTTCATGAAAAAAAAACAACTGAGGCTTGTTACCCCATTTGGGAGAGTAACCCAAACCATGTGGGGTGTTTACAACAGGAAAAGGGATTGTCCCTGCTCCGCATACTAGAGGTGTGCAGCTCCTGGGTGATTCTTCCTAAGCACAGAGGAGGAAGAAAAAGCTGTGTGCTCATAGTCAGTATTTCACTTTGTGTGTTGGAGTTCACAAATAAGCTGGAAATAGAGAATAGTTTGAAACCATCAGTTTTGATTCTCTTAATCTTTAGTGGCACTAGACTTGCTGTTGACTAGCACAGCTGAGGCAGCTGTAGCACTCCCGATTCTGTCCTGAATTATTTGCTTTTCCTTAACATTTCCTTTGTTTTAAGGCACTGCTGCACAGCCAGAGTGAAAGCCCATCTCAGTGGGTGTCTGTGCTGTGACTGACTGAGCAGGGTCTGTCCTGGGGAACCTGTGGAGCATCACCAAGGGCTGAGCCCAGGGACCTTCAGGGAGCACCTGCTGACAGGTAACGCTTTGGTGTGCCTGTAAATGGCACTGGCAGAATGTGCTGCCAGTCTGTGAGCAGTGCTGAGAACGGAGCAGATCAGGACCAGAGAAGGGCTTTTTCCAGTAGAAAATGATCCAGATTACCAACACCTACACTACAGCTCTCCTAAAGGAACAGCAAACTGGTGCCCTGCCGTGTGCTGCAGCAGATGCTCTGTCCCTCGCAGGTTGGACAGATGGGCGTGGAGTGGCAAAGTGGGTTAGTGAGGAGCTGTTTGCCCAGCCCAGGGCTGGCAGTGCTCCCCAACGGCTCTTTGGCCTGGAACAGAGGAGTTACATGGCAGTGATTAATTAGCAATTCCCTGGCTGATGTCAGTGCCTGAGCAGGGTGACGGTGTCTGTGTAACCGTCCCGTCCTGCAGGTCCTGCAGATGTTGTTTGGGAGTGTGGGTTCCAAGTCTTGCCAACTAACTTTTCTTTATTTGTACTGAGTGCATTTGAAGTTGCATCATTTCCTCGGTAAGAACGGTTTTATTTTTGACTGGAGTTTTTGTCAGGTGGGGGAAATCCTAAATGTGAGTGCTCTCTGGTGGTGGAGATTTTTGCTTCAGTGTTACCATTTCTGCAGTGTATTTTCCAGGAGCAACTGCACGTGAATATACTTTATTTGGACTTAAAGATATTTTCTTTTTCCAACTCCTTTCCCTAAAAACAAAAACTGCAAAACAAAGTAAAAGCTTTTTTCTTGCCTTAGTGGACTTCTTTCCTAGGGAAGAATTTCTCTCCCTTAAAATGATTTATATTCTGTGACTCACTGGTTTTTATTTTCTCATTATCAATTGATGTTTTAATGAGGTAATAAAAACTTCTCATGAAAGAGCTGATGTTCCTTCTCAAAATAACCCACAGGGATTCAATACTGTGAATTGCCTTTTGGCTGCTGAGCTACCGGGGAGAGGGGACTGAGGGGAGACTCACTGGGGCTGCAGCTCCTCCCCAGGGGCAGCTCCCTGTGGCAGGGACAGGACCCAGGGGATGGCCTGAGGCTGTCACTGGGGGTTTGGTGGGGTGGCAGGGAAAGGCTCTTCCCCCAGAGGTGCTGGCACTGCCCAGGCTCCCCAGGGAATGGTCCCAGCCCTGAGGCTGCCAGAGCTCCAGGAGCCTTTGGGCAGCGCTGCCAGGGATGGACAGGGGGGATTGTTGGGGGGTCTGTGCAGGGCCAGGGTGGGACTGAATGATCCTTGGGGGTCCCTTCTGGCTCAGGATAGTCCATGATTCTATGACATTGATACAGAAATTATTCAAATGGATCTATTGCAGGGAAATGTTTTGTTGTAGCACTAGCTGATGTTACTTCCATGAGACACAAAGCAAGGTTTAACCATAGGGGTGTCGCTCCGGGAGTGGACCCTGGGGTTCCTTTTATTAAGGAACATTTTTTTTTTCAAGGAACTGCCCTGTTGTTACTTTGAGTAAGGAAACCCCAGTTCTTTGTGTTACACCTCAGCACTAAAATGCCTGTGCTGGCTGTGAAAAGCACCAAATGGATTAGTGGTCTTGTTTTGTGACCTTGCCCTGCCGAGGAATCGTGGGTTTAACACAGCTCAAAGCTCCCATTTGCTCTGCCCTTGTGGGTTGTTTTCTTAAGCTTTCCTGAGCTCTCCGTGGGCAAGGCAAACCCGTGCAGCCAGGGAGAGAGGCCCTGCTGTTCTTGGCCTGCTGCTGTGCTGAGCCGTGCTCAGGGATGAAAAGGGGCTTTATCAGCAACGAGGGGCGAGGAGCTGGAGCTCCTGGTGGGAACGTCTGAGCACAGCTCTGCACTTTTAACTCTGGTGCTAGGAAATAAAGAGAAATGAACTGAGCTGTAAATGGGGGCGTCACTTGTTCATAAACTCTGTATCCCCAAAGGCAGGCTGGAGAGGTGCCTGTTTGTCAAGCCAGGAGACAGATCCTTCTTCCCCCTCATCTCCATCTGCCTTTTGCCACAGCTCATCAGAGCCCAGTAAAACCTTTTAGAACTTGGCTTGGAGGCCCAGCGTGGGATCTGCCATCTGAGCTGAGCTGTGGGGAAGTGGCAGGCAGGATGTGAGCCTGCTGCCTGTGCCAGCATCCCAGCTGGAACCCCTCTGGAGCAGGGGCTCTGCAGGGACAGGCTGGCAGGGCCAGATCTGAAGGTTCTGTTTAGAGGCAGAGGGTGCTGGCACTGCCCAGGCTCCCCAGGGAATGATCCCAGCCCTGAGGCTGCCAGAGCTCCAGGAGCTTTTGGACAGTGCTCCCAGGGACGCACAGGGTGGGATTGTTGGGGTGTCTGGGCAGAGCAGGGGTGGGACTGGATGATCCTTGTGGGTCACTTCCCACTTAGGACATTCTCTGATTGTTTGATTCACTCAGGGACGCTGAACTGTCACGGGAAGAAACTTAAACTGGGCTCTGGCAAGTCAAGTTTACATAATTCATTACTTCAGGAAGAGGTCAGAGTATTGGGTGCTGTGATGGTGGCTCGGCACGACACTGCAGCAGCAATGGCCTTTATTTCTTTATTTCTCCTCAGCTGAAGCAACCCCCCTCACCCTCTCTGTGGCCATGAAGCCTCCAGCTGCTCATGAAGCTTAAAACCTCTTCCACAATCTGCTGGATCTTTATTTTCAGCATCAGCAGTGCTTTGAGCAGCAGTTCTGGGCTGCTGGGCAGGGACGTGGGAGAGCAGGCTCGGTGTTCTCCACTGGGTAACTCTCCTTTTTCAGGTATCCATCTCCACAAGGTGGGAATAATTCTGCTCATTGTGATGTCCTTGTGGTTTCCATTACATATTGATGTCCCAGTGTGACTTGATCTCCTTAATACCAGCAGTGTTTGTGGGTTTGGTTTTTCAAGCTCTCCTCTGTGTATGCAGAGTCCCTCATGGACTCCCAGCTTGGTATCCAGTCCCTTTGCACTTCTACCTGTTCAGGATCTTGCAAAAAAATTAATGGCAGGGGTATTGGTATTGCTAGTTATGTTGATCTTATCTTTTCTTGAACATTACTGGTACCTTTCAAACAGCATATATCTCAAAAATGTAAAATATCTCTGCATTTTAAGCTCATTATTATTTTGGGAAATGTGTATCAGGACACTTTCAGTTAAAAGTGATATAGGAACAAGAGGATGTTTTGCAATTCTTGTGTCTTCCCAGTGCAGTATTCCAGGAGGAAGCGGGAGTGGGAGGCACCAACACTTCTAGAAAGTGGAATGCTGGTTTTTGCTGGATGATATTTCTTGAGTTTTATTACACCTGCTAAAAACTGACGCTGCCAAGATGGTGCAGAAAATTCTCAAATGAACAATAGAAGATGTCAGGGCTGTCACCACTTGGGGGTGGTAATAAATTCAATAAAGTAATGCTGGAATTTGTGCCGGAGTCCAACAGGATTGGAGGCTCACGGGCTCTGGAGGGGTTCTGGTGCCACCTAATGTCCTGAGGTTTAAATACAGCTGCAGACAGGGATTGGCGCTGGAAATCCAGGGTTTGTGTGTTGATCCCTAAACCTGTTGTCCTTTCTCCTCCTGAGATGCAAATGCTGTGTGAATTCCTCAGTTGTTAATCTGGAATTATTCTGAGCTCTCCTCATAGGTAACTTTCAATAAAATGGGAGTTTGTTTGGAAACATCTTCTAACTTTGTATTTTTTGAATTAAGTTATTTTCTGTCTTGTTTGCAGAAAGAATCAAAGAGGAGCCAGGTAGGGATAGGAATGGTGTAGTTTAGGTTTATTTGCACACATTCTTAAAAATTTTTCCTCTCTGGTGTAGCAGCAGTGATGATACAGAAGTGCCTTCCAGCAAAAGGGACTCATTGCTAGAGCTGAGAGGCTGCAATTCCCTCCTGGGCTTCTGCCTTTGTTTACTCTCAAGTGTGATTAGAGCTCTCAGTGAGGGCTTCAGAACTTCTGCTCCTCTGGCCTGAGCTGGGCCACGGGCAACTACAGAATGTGAAAAAAGGATTTGCATGTGAATCCTCTTGATGAAGCAGATTAGGTTTGCCCCTCACACTCGTGTTTACTTATTGTCCGTTGTAGAAACTGTAAATTCCATATCACGTATCTGGAAGTGAAACAGAGGTAGAAACGTCCTTTGTAGGTGGTGGAACTCCAAGCCAGCCCTGGGTTGCTGTCCTTGTACCCTCGGGTCTCTGCTGCTGTGCCATCTCTGCTCGGGGAATGTCCAGAGCCAGGGTTTTATTGTCGTGTTTCCATAGGGTGATGGGTGGAAGAGTTCACCCGATGGCCTGGGCATCTGCATTTGTGTGATTTCTGCCTTTTGTCCCCTCTGGCCAGGTTCGAGAAGGGCCGGATTTACACCTTCATCGGGGAGGTGGTTGTTTCCATGAATCCTTACAAGAACTTGAACATCTACGGGCGGGACATGATCGAGCAGTACAAGGGCAGGGAGCTCTACGAGAGGCCTCCCCACCTCTTCGCCATCGCTGATGCTGCCTACAAAGCCATGAAGAGACGATCCAAAGACACCTGCATTGTCATCTCAGGTAGGCTGGGAGGGCTCTGCATGGTGATGAGCACTTGATCTGTGTGAAATTCCAGGCGGAAGGAGAATAATGGTTTGGCTAATGACAGCGTTTTATAAAAGAAACTTCATTAATCTTAAAGCTGCTCATTTGCATTTGAATCCATGTGTGGAGACCGGCACAATTATTTCTTATCTCATTCAAGAGCTGGCGCCAGCCAGGAGCTGGATCTGTGCCTGCAGAGGGATAATGTGAGCAGGAGCCCTGTGTCTGCTCCAGAGAGTGGGCAGGGATCAGGAGTGACCTGGGATCAGGAGAGCTGGGATCAGCAGAACTGGGCTCATCTCTCCTCAGGAGCTGCTGATTTTTGTCGCTGCCCTGACTGGTCACTGTTCTCTGCTCCATTGGAAAGGCCGTGGCTCCAGCAGTGGGAGCAGGGCTGGTACCAGAGTGATCCCTGGCTGGATCCTGGCACTCTGTTTCCTTGATGTCCCCATCCTCGGGCAGCTCTGAAAGGAGAGAGCCCCGGGCTGGGGTGCTGAACAGTGGCCCCTTGTGCTGCTGCAGGCCAGGCTTTCTCCTCTAACAATATTCCTTTGATCCTCTGTGTGCCAGCCCTTTTCCCGACCTGTGGAATCTCACAGCACAATTGCTCAAAGTCAGCCCAGCAGCAGCAGCCAGGCAGGGTTATGGCTGTGTTTAGAAAATGTCCCAAGTGCACACAAAGATTGCTTTAAAAAGAAAAAATCAAACTGCCCAGGCACTGTTGGGGTAGCATTGAGGTCTTCTGTCCAATGATTTGTTTTGGTTTTTTTTATCTCTTTGGTCACCGTGGTGTTTCTGCCCCCAGGTGAAAGCGGGGCTGGGAAAACTGAGGCCAGTAAATACATAATGCAGTACATAGCAGCCATCACCAACCCTGGGCAGAGGGCTGAGGTGGAGAGGTAAGGCCTGGGCTGGAAAAGAAGGGAAATTCTCCTGTTTGTGGATCTGTTTCTGTGGGCTCTGTAGCACCACGTTATCAGATGGTCTCTTGTACATGCTGATTTATACTTAACTTTTTCAGGTGCTGCTTTTACTCTGGGAATTTTGCAGTATTACTTGCTGAAATCACATTGGAAAGTTTATTTTGAAAGTTCAAACTTTCAAAATCCAAACAGCATCTAGAACTACCATCCAGCCAGTATCAACCATCTAATGGCAGGACTCAATGCTCTTAGAGGTCTTTGCCAACCTAAATGATTCTAAATCGCTTTTCCTGGGGCAAATTGCCTGAAATTTGGGTGGGATTGAACACCATGTGGAGTGCAAGGAGTGTGTTCCATGACCTTCCAGGCTCACATGATTCTGAATTGCAAAATGTCCCTCTCTGTCCTGGAGTAAAAGTTTTGGAGCAAAGAATGTGGCTTTCTGCAGAAACAGACTTAAACCTACCCCAAATGAACTTTTGAAAATAACTTGAAAAAGAGTTCAGAAAATTGGTTCCAGAATTCAAATGTGTGTAGAAACTGAAATTCTGGTGCTGATTTCAGGGTGGGGGTCTGATCTTTGAACCAAAGAGCATTTGCTTCCTCTGAGGAGCTCCTCTGCTGACAGCTCCCAGCTGATTTCCCATGGGATTGCTGATGTCATCCACATCTGCCCAAATCTGCCATCAAAGAGTGTCACTGCTGTGATTAAATTCTTCTGAGAAATGGCTGGGTAAGAAAATCCCATGGTGTGAGTGTTGAAGTCTTATCCTGCTCCCTTTTCCATCCATCCATCCCTGCTGCAGGGTGAAGAACATCCTGCTGAAATCCAACTGTGTGTTGGAGGCCTTTGGCAATGCCAAAACAAACCGCAACGACAATTCCAGCCGGTTTGGAAAATACATGGACATCAACTTTGATTTCAAGGGAGACCCCATAGGAGGCCACATCAATAATTACCTGCTAGAAAAGGTAAGGCACCCTCCCTTCCACAGTTACAGCCTTTGCTGGAGTTACTTTTGCAATCTGGGCTTTGCCAGTAGAAAGTTTTCCGTTCAAACATGTGCAGCAGGTGAGGTGTGAGGGCATGGAAAATAAATCCAGGGCTTAATTTGTCAGAGGTAGTCAGGAAAGCCGCTGCAGCGCTGGCAGCAGCTTGCTCCTGGAGCACCACAACTTCCAGAGCTCACCAGCCCCGGGGCTGTGTTACCCAAAGGATTCTGTGTGTGTGGGTGTGTGAAGTTTAATCTCAGTTTTTCTTTTGGATACAATTTACCCTCTGCGCGGTTCCTGCTTTGTCATTCCTGTGCTGAGCTCCCACTGGAGAAGGAGATCTCCGAGGCTGTAGGGAGCAAATGTGCTTGAGAAGTGTTATTTTGGAATAATGCCATAGCCCTGGGTGAGCTGTTGGTAGCATTGTTTT
The DNA here is from genome assembly GCA_013397195.1 of Hylia prasina. Lineage (NCBI taxonomy): Eukaryota > Metazoa > Chordata > Aves > Passeriformes > Sylviidae > Hylia > Hylia prasina. The sequence continues at coordinate 121,084 of VYXD01000878.1, read as the reverse complement.
TATATATTCTGAGTGATCCTGAGCATAATTATTTTCTTGTATCATTAAGTGATGTCTGAAAACATTGGAATATGCAAAACTGGAGAGCTCAGGCGTGAGCCATTAACAGTTCTGCTGTGTGAGACATGGATGGCTCTGATTATGTGTTTGACCACATCTGCCAACACCCTTTTTTGTTTATGTTTCTTTTTTACTTTTGCCCTTATTTCCCTGAAGTCTATTTTCAGAATAAACACTTTATTTTAAAAAACAAAACAGTAAACCCAAACATTTAACTTGCGATACTTTGATGTAAAAAGAGGACTGGGACTGCAGCTGCAGTGACTTAAATCCTGATGATTTATTTGTCCTGATTGTTTATTTCATATTCTTGACTTCTCCCAAGTTAAATTGTTTCCATTTGAAGGCAGTGGAGGCTGTGGCCCAAATACAAGTGGTAACAGACAGTGGCTTTGGAGCAGGAACACATCCACAGCAGGAATATCCTGGGCTGGAAGAGACCCACCAGGATCATCCAGTCCAACCCCTGTCCCTGCACAGACACCCCAACAATCCCACCCTGCATCCCTGAGAGCTCCTGGAGCTCTGGCAGCCTCAGGGCTGGGATCATTCCCTGGGGAGCCTGGGCAGTGCCCAGCCCCCTCTGGGGGAAGAACCTTTCCCTGAGATCCAACCTAAACTTCCCCAGCACAGCTTTGTTCTTCATCACTCTTGGTAGTTCAAACTTGTAGCATAAAATAAGGGCACGTTGCTTGTTGACTGAATGTCTGCTGCATTTAACCATTTTTTGTGCTGTTTTACTCTGGTCTGGAATGAGGATTCTGGAATGGAGCTACAGCTCCTTAAAACAAGGCCCTTGTGTCAGAGCAGAGCATTCCCTTGTACAGGTGGGTGCTGTGGGCAGCCTGTCCTGGGGGTGTAGGAGTGGTGACCACCAGACCCTGAGCATTTATTTGCAGTCACAGAATGCTGGTTTTCATTTCCAGTGATCAAATAATTCTAAAACTAAAATGATGTTTTATTTGACTCTTCCATGAAAGCAACCCTGTGGTTCCCACATGGGACTCCTGGGTGGAAGTAGGACGTTGCCACTGTTACACAAGCTGATGCTTTTGACTGTCGACCTCAAGCTCCAGGGTCACACGTGTGTGATGGTGTTCCCAAGAGGCTGAGTGTGAGATGGGATGGATTTGGGGTGTCCTGGTGATGTGGGTGTCTGAGGGGAGGTGCTGATGTCCCCCTAACACCCAGCTCTGTGCTTTGTTCCCCCAGTCCCGTGTGATCGTGCAGCAGCCAGGGGAGCGAAGCTTCCACTCCTTCTACCAGGTTTGTGTTCCTTTGCTTGAGCAGTGACTTGTCCCCAGTTTCCCAGACACTTTGGGCAGAGCACTCAGGGCTTTCACCCTCTCATGTGCTTTGCAGAGGGTTCCCTTTTGCCTTTTGCAGCATCTTGGGTGATCTTGGGTTCTTCAGTTCTCTGCGGGGGCCTGGCTGGGAGGGAGCCTGGGAAGATGGATTGTTTTCTATCCTCCAGTCCCATATTAACACATTTCTAAACTTAAAGGGAGGCTGACTAAACAAATATGGTAGGACATTGGATTTAGACTCACTGTTTTATTTGTAGCAAGCCTAATCCCTCTATTTTCTCTCAAGGCCTTTAGTCCATGTGGAAGTAATTTTATGACACCAAGTTGACTTTTTTGGTTTTTTGGATGTTCTTTAATGTCTTCCACATTGTGAGGTGGTTCCCTGCCTGTCCTTTGGGGGATATGGTCAGCCAATTAGTATAACCTTGATTCTGCTCTGAGGGAAGGAGAGGTTTGTTTATTTTTTTCCCACTTTTTCAGTACTCCATGATGGCATGTTAGCACTTTCCTCATGGATGTGTCATTTCCAGGAGGAAAAGTCTCCGTGCTTGCCAAGGCACAGCTGTGGCAAGGTCTATGAGAGGTTCAGGCTGGTTTTTATACAGTTGTGACTCTAAAGGACAATGATTTGTGGTGGCAGAGCCCTGCATCAGTGCAGGCCCTGCATCTTGCACATTGTGCTCCAGATATTGCAGCAGTTAGTAACATTTTCATTATTTTGCTTGTCAAGCAGATGAATAAGAGACAGTAAAAAAGAAGGATTTTATATTTTTCAGTCACCATTTCTTAAAACTTTCTTCATGCAGCTCCTGCAGGGAGGTTCTGAGCAGCTCCTGCGTTCTCTGCACCTGCAGAAGGATGTGTCAGCCTACAGCTACATCTGCCCTGAGGCACAGCTCAAGGTGAGGGGTCTGAGGGACACAGGGACAGCTTAACATTGGAAATGCTGCTGGAAATGCTGCAAGCACTGCTGAGCTAGCAGAAGGTGAGATCAGTGGGGATGAATATGGAAAGGACTGAATATGGTGAAGGACTTGGAAAACAAGCCATATGAAGAGCGACTGAGGGAGTTTAGCCTGGAGAAGAGGAGACTCAGGGGTGACCTTATCAATCTCTACAACTCCCTGGAAGGTGGTTGGAGTCAGCTGGGGTTGGTCTCTTTCTCCAGGCAGCAATTGACAGAACAAGAGGACACAGTCTCAGGCTTCATCAAGGGAAATACAGGTTGGATATTAGGAAGAAGTTTTTCATGGAAAGAGTGATCAAGTACTGGAATAGTCTGCCCAGGGAAGTGGTGGAGTCACCATCCCTGGACATGTTTAAATAAAGACTGGATGTGGCACTGGGTGCCATGATCTAGTTGAGGTGTTAGGGCTGGGTTGGACTCCTTGATCTCGAAGGTCTCTTCCAACCTAGAAATTCTGTGATTCTGTGAAAGGTGACACTGATGTGCTGTTTGTAGTGAAGTTTCTGGTGCTACAAGACAAAGCATGAGTGTACTTGGACTCATAGAAAAGATATACATCTATTCTGCTTAAAATATACAGATATACCTGTGCATGCTGCATGTGTCTGCTTAGAAACAGCAATAAAATGTTTTATTAATAAATGCAAGTGTGGATATTTGACCCATTACCAGTGGCAGAAATTCCATACTCCATAATGGGTACCTTAAACTGCCTTCTGGAGCAAAAAGCCAGAAGGACTCATTTTTTTGCAGCAGGATCTTTGAGTTACTGAAGCACTGAGTCTTCATGTCTGACTTGTCCTCAAGGAGGAACTCTGAGCAGGAGAGAAGGGAACAAACCCATAAAATTTTAGACAACAAGATCCTCAACACTTCGGATACACCTGGAGTTGTCCCTAGTCTTGTCCCTTTGAAGCAGGGTCCAGACCAAAGGCTCCCTGATTTCACAGGTGCTTTTATGAAATGCACTTTGGTACAGAAACCCAGAGACCTTCTCCCATGCCAGATGATTCTCTCTGTAAGAGAGAAAAATGTGCATCGAAAACAAACCCAGGAGGCTGCAGGGGGGGAGAGAGAGGCTGATCTTGAGAGAGGTGGAGAACAGAGATTTCCTGCTGGTGCTCTGCAGCCTCTGCTCAGAGGGTCTGTGACTGCATAAATTGTCCCTGTTCTTCTGGAACTTTTTAATGAACTCTTTCTCAGCAAATTCCACTGGGAAATTTATTGTGCTGTGGTGGATTTCTGTGTCTCCTGCTGCCAGAATACATATGTGCAATGCAGGGTTCAGTGTCCAAGCACGCAAGATGGCATTGGAACAACCTGGGAAACCTCATGACAGTGTCTTGCCTCTGAGAAACATCAAAGTGCATCTGTTTCCCATGGGCTTGTGAAATCCTGGCTTCCTCACAGCTGACTTCCATTAAACCACCCCATCCCAAACTTCTCTCTCCCCTCAGTGTTCCATCAATGACGGGGCTGAGTTCAAGGCGGTTGCTGATGCCATGAAGGTGATTGGCTTCAAGCAGGAGGAGATCCAGACTGTCTACAAAATTGTGGCAGCCATTCTGCACCTGGTAAGCTCCCTGCCCATGGGTACCCATCCCTGAACCTGTCCCTGGGCTGTTCCTCAGGAGGGCTTGTACTGCCAGCAGCTCTGATTTTCCTGCTGCAGAAGCCCTTGGAGGCTCTGGTGGCAGGGAAGGTGTGTCCAATTCACAGCTCCAGTGGTGAGAGAAAGTCCCTGCAGGAACAGGGCACTGCAGTGATGGTCACATGTATTCTGCATGTTCCAGATCCCAAACCAGGCATACCACTGAGTACTGGGAGCTGTTAAATGTTCTGAAAAATGAACTGTTGGGCTTTGGCAGTGAAGGGATAGGGAGCTTCTGTCCCTTTGTGCCCTCATACTCACCTTCACCACAGTGATTTTGCTTCACTTCATGGTGAAGGTTGAGCACAGGAAATACAGGAGACCTCTTAATTCTTTGTGTTCTGAGGCTAAGGAGATCCTTCCTTCTCGTGGATCCTCCTGGAAGCCACAGAGCCTCCTCCCCTGGACGGAGTCCCTGTAGCTCAGCCCTTGTGTTTCCGTGAGGAAAGACGTGGGCAGGAGGAGGGTGGCAAAGAACAACTTTGTTCCATTTCCTTCTCCTGCATGGGATGGCAGTGCTGGGAAGGAAGGGAGGGGAGACAGAGCAGAGTGGGGCCATGCAGGCAGGCTGGGGGACAACCCTCTGCTATGGGTCACAAAGGGGTGCCACTGCTTAATCCTTGCACAGAAGGTGCCCAGGAGCAGAGCTGGGGTGCTGCCAGTCCAGTCTCACTGGCACTGATCTCTCAGCTTCCCCATGCCATTCCCATTCCCTCTGTGGCAGTAGCACTGCCAGGGGAGCTGCAGCCACTGGTTTCATGGTGAGCTGCAGTGAAGAGAAATGCTACATCCAGCGTTTGCATACATGGTGCAATTCCCTATCCCTGGACTCTGAATCTTGGGATGGTGTTTGATTAAATCTCGGGAAGTGTTTGATGTCATTTGTCGCTGAGCTGAACACTGAGCAGGAATGCTTTGCTTTGAGAAAGCCTTTGCTGCTGCCACTGACATTGGGGGTTTGAGGGTGTGGATATGCAAGACCCACCTTCCAGTGTGGCAGGAGATTTCCAGCCTGGAATAGCAGGTAGAAAATGGATGGACTCGGGGTGTGCTGATTCCTTACTAAAGGGCAGATGGAGAAATGCTGCTGATTGCAGGGGAACCTGAAGTTCTCTGTGGATGGAGACACTCCCATCATCGAGAACAGCAAGGTGGTGTCGGTCATCGCTGACCTCCTGTCCACCAAGGCCGAGCTGGTGGAGAAGGCGCTGCTGTTCCGGACAGTGGCCACGGGCAGGGACGTCATCGACAAGCAGCACACGGAGCAGGAGGCCACCTATGGCAGAGATGCCTTTGCAAAGGTCAGTCCAGTCCCCTTCCTCTGCACAGGTGTGTGACACTCACCCAGACACAGCTCTGCTGCCTTTGCCCCGGGGCTGAGGTGTGCAGCAAAGAACAGCGGTGCCCAAGGGAGGCCTTGCTGCCACAACTGCACATTTTTCAGGGCTCAGTCCCAGGAGGGTTCCTGGGTGGGTCAACAAGCACCGGGCTTGCTGTACATCCTGAAGGTTTCTCTCTGAACCTACATGTTCCTGAGTTCTGTAGGGGTCTGTGGCACCTCCCCATCCCTGCCCCTCCAGCAGGGATCCAGCTCCCACAGCCAGCAGTGCCTGGCACACTGAGGAGGGGATGGGCTGCAGGCTGGGCTGGCATCTGCAAGTGTGTCGTACAGGGAGGAATTTGCTGTGAAATGGGATCCTCAACTTCATTTTGAAGTTAAATTCAAAGAGTAGAGAGTGGTACTGTAACATCTAGAACTCAGGTTGGAAACACAAAGTGTTATTTTTAAAATTTTTTTTTAAAGAATTGTAGAGTGGTTTGGGCTGAAGGGACCTTAAAACCATCTTGTTCCAACCCCCTGCCATGGGCAGAGACACCTGCCATGGGAAAAATGAATACTGATGGCAGGGCTGACAATTGTTCCTCCTCTGCTAAGAAATCAAATTGTAAGGGAGGAAAGGATGAAGTTATGAGGTTACTGATTATTAACTTGACTTCTTTTCCTGAGATATATGTATTTACCCAGCTTCACAGCACATTTTGAACATGAAGGCTTTGAAGACACTTCTGCCTACAGAACATGATCTTTGTCAAGGGTGCACAGGATTATTTTCCTGTCATTGTGTTCAGTTGTTGGGTTTCTGCGACTGACCTCTCTCTTGCTCTTCACTATTGTTAAATAATTCTCAGGAATGATACTTATTAGGCAGCTGAAAAGCTGACTGGAATCAAATTAGGGAACTGTTGCACCCAGTGACCTCACTGGGATTTAGACTTGGTATAAATGAGTTTTGGAAGAAAGAAAAGATATACTTTCATAGAATATTTTTCTGCTGTCAGTAGCTGCTGACTTTCAGCAGAACATGACCTGCAGCTTTGGTGGAGCCCTGGAATGAGCTGTATTGTATTTCCTGGGAAGAGCTGAGGCAGGTGCAGGCAGGAGCCCTCAGTCTGTGTTTCCTGCAGGCCATTTACGAGCGTCTCTTCTGCTGGATTGTGACACACATCAACGATGTCATCGAGGTGAAGAACTACGACACCACAGTGCATGGCAAGAACACAGTCATTGGGGTCCTGGATATCTATGGCTTCGAGATATTTGACAATAACAGGTGAGCCACCTTCTAAAGCCCAGTGTTGTGCCCTCGACTTTCCCAAAACACTCATCACCTTTTCTTCTCATGTTTTTGCAGTTTTGAACAATTCTGCATTAATTACTGCAATGAAAAGCTGCAGCAGCTCTTCATTCAGCTGGTTCTAAAGCAGGAGCAGGAGGAGTACCAGCGAGAGGGAATTCCCTGGAAGCATGTGAGTGCTTTGGCAGGGGAGGGAGAGGTCAGTGTGAGGTCAGTGTACCAGCACAAGTCCCGGATCTGAAGTTGCTGCACATGCACGCTCCGGTCGATGGGACATCTGTGTCCCTGCCAGGCCTGGGATCAGGCTGGGGCAGGAGCTCCCCAGTCTCCTCACCATGTGTCTCCTTGGGAAAATAAGGGACTCCAGGTCTGAGATGAAACCTGTTGTGGCACTTCTGTGATGCCACACACATGACTGTGGGTTTCTGTGCTGAGTGCTTATGGATTTTTCTAGTTGTTGATAGTAACACGTAAAAATCTTGACTTTTCCCGTTCAACTCTCTTCAGAATGCCAAGGACAGGATGTGCAGTGTCACTGTGGTGACTGCACGCAGCTGAATTGCAAAAGACATTTTAAAGGGCATCCTGCAGCAGAGGTCTTGAGATGTATCTGACAGGTCTGAAAAATCACTTTCTTGGCTGTTCAGTGTAGGAGAGCAGCCTGCTTTATCTGGAATCGGAGATCTGCAATTCAGATCTGATTGCTCCTTGCTGTCACACTAGCTGCTATGACCAGCACTGGTACCCTCCCATATCTGCAGCCAAGGTCACCAACACCCCTGTCCTTGTCTCCTGCAGATCGATTACTTCAACAACCAGGTTATTGTGGACCTGGTGGAGCAGCAGCACAAAGGGATCATTGCCATTCTGGACGATGCCTGCATGAATGTGGGGAAGGTCACAGATGAGATGTTCCTCGAGGCCCTCAACAACAAACTGGGGAAGCACGCACACTTCTCCAGCAGGAAGGTAACCCACAGAACTTGCTGTCCTCCACCATCCCTCCCCGTGTTCTGAGGTGGAATGGAATGAGGAAAAGGGGTTTAGGGGTGGCCGGGTTGGACTCACTGCGACTGTGTGAGATGAGGAGCGCGGAGCAGCTCCAGCCGCGGAAGAACCCAGCAGAGGGAGCTCCAGCACGGCCAGTGCCTCATCCCTTTTATTCGGGGATAAAAGGAGCCTGAGCTCGTGCCTTGACATATCATGATGTCATCTGGAACCAATCGATGCGCCGGCTCGGCCCACGTGTTGTTCTTCCCAGGCTGCTCTAATACATAGTGACAGTGAAATTATTCACACTCCTGCATTATTACTGTGATTTGGGCTTTTTTCATCGTCATTGGCTGCAGAATGTGCTCGTCTCCCACTGCACCTCAGAGCACCCAGGCCCCTCGCCTGGCTTTGTCTGGGCTACAATGGGCAAATTAAAAGGCTTCATTTATTCCTCACTTGGCAGCAGATTGCAAAATGGTCACCAGCCTGATTAATCTGAGAATCTTTCACACTGAGTAATCAAATAAGGGCCTTTAGTTTATTGATGTCTCCCTACTCAGCAACATTGTCTGAAATGTATGGCTCAGAGTGCTGGTCCCCCCTGCTCCCTCCCACCCCAGCACAATATTTTATGTAGGTCAGAAATACCAAATTAGCCTGGTTGTGTAAGATATGTGCTAAAGGCTGCCTCCGGGAGCCCTGGGATAAACAATGGGTCTGGCTGGGGCTGTCTGAGAAGAGGCCAGGATGAAAGTAAACCAAAACCACCTTTTCCTCCCAGATGTTGCTTTCCTTAAATGCCCTTTTGCTGCAGCACACCTGGTGTCTCACCTGCCACATGCACCCGAGCTCAGAGAAGGGGACAGGGAGCTTGATTCCAGTGTTGACCCAGATTTCACATGCCCAAGCAGTGACATGGAACATTCTGAGAAGACCCACCTGAAAACAAGTGTAAAGCCTGGCCTGGGTTTCTGTTTGAGTGCAAACTGCTTCCTTCAGTGCTAGTGCTGGTGGGATGGTGTCTGGGATCCTCTGCAGTGGGGTGCTGGGGGAGTGGTCCAGTTTCTGGAGCTGTGTGGTCAGTGGACGTAGAAAGAGGAGTTTGGTTTCTGTTCTGTCTTTGCTCCCACATCTGCCATGGGGAAGGGGCTCTTGCCACAGAGGGAGCAGGTGGTCCTTTAGTGCAGTGGCAGAAGGGGATGGAATTTCAGGAGGTGCTATGGGAGGCTATAAAGTGAACATTTAAAAATAAAATCAGCTGGAGTCTTTGCCTTCGGGAGTCCCCTCCCAGCAAGGAGACATTAAAGGGCAGCATGGCCAGCTGCAGCGTTCCTCAGCAGGAGGTGGCGTTGTCAGAAACTGCCTGCACAGGCTCAGAGGGAGACAAGGAATCCTGCTGTAAATAATGTATATGGAGGGGCTGATGGATCTGCCTGGCTTACTGATTTCTACTTAAATCAATAGAGCCTTGAAAACACTGACCCATAAACCTCTCAACATAATTATTATTTTTTCTCCCCATCACATCTCTGCAGACGTCCCAGCACCTCAGAGCTCTTCTTCAGTCCCACCCAGAACTGCTGTGGGAAGCCTGAACCTTCTGAGGCTCTTCTAACTTGGATTAAGACAAAGGGCTTGATTCCATCTCATGCCCTGCCTTTGCAGACTGCAGTGGTTCCATGCAGATCCTGTGAAGTTCACACAGACAGGAGCTGTTCCGGAAGAGTTAAAGTGCATGTGTTGGGAACAGCTCCCACCCCTCAGCCCAGTTCATGCTCCACTGCTCCCAGCAGAGCATGCTGCACACAGGCTCCATGTGGAGAAGCTCTAGGGGGCTGTGGTGCCCTAAATAGTCGTGTCCTACTTTGTGTACCCGGCTGCTCCGCGCTGCCCTTGTCCCGGGGAGGGCCAAACGCGCCAGGACAGTGCTGGTTAACACTTCCACCAGCAGGATTTGTGGCAGAATATTGTGTTCCTGGAGCATGAGGTGTCCTCCTCGGGTTTGTCTAATGCCAACCTGGATGTGCAGATGTGCCAGCTGTTCTGGTGGCCCTTCCCAACATCACCGTTTATGTCCTTAACCTCTCCAAGTTCCATTTCTTTTCTGTTGATATTATACTTTGGCAGGATCAAGTGACAGACAGTCTGTGAATGCCTCAGTCTTCAAACTGTGGTGAGCATCAATCTCAACAAACTGGTTGTGAAGGGAAGAGTATCAGAAGATCCATTCCAGCCCACCTGATGTTGTGTCTCCCAAGACACTGCACAGTGGTGAATGCCCAAGTGAGAGCCCAGTATGGGACAAATGTGTACTGATAACTTGACCTGCTCCCATTCTCCAGGGACCTGCAGCCCAGGAACCTCCTGGTCTCCTTAATGGGGTTTTTTGCATGGTCTTCTTGGTTTCTAAATTGACAAAGAATTCCACGGTTCAGATACTCAAGTGAAGAGCTCCTTCCTCCCTGCTTGCTTCCCTCTTCCCTTTTCCATTTTAGATTACATCTCTCGCCTCCTAGTTTTTAAATGGCAAAACACAATTCTCTTTGTCTTCCACTACATCATCTCCACTCTTTTTTGCCATCATCTCTGGGCATTTGTTTCCTAAGCTGGGGAAGCCGAGTTCATTGGCCCACCCTCCCAGGGCAGTCCATCAGCAGGGGATGGGTTTTGCCCTTTAAGCCTCTCCCAGTTCTCTTTCTGAGATGAAGGAGGGTAGTTAAGATCTCTGTTGAGTCAGGAAGGGACAGTTTGGAGCCCATCAGTTCCTGTGAACTTTGCCCTTTCTCACTGGGAATCCCTGCCCTGCTGGGGAGTTCCATTTGCTCTGCTTTACCCTCATTTAGCTCCAGGTGCCTCCTGCAGCTCTTCCCAGCCAGCCCTCAGTGATTAAGTGCCCCTACCCAGCCCCACGACCTTCCCATTGCCCTCAGATTATGGCTCATTTCAGATGCTGTGAAAGACTCAGGGCAGGCTCCCCCAGGATTCCCCTCTTTCCAGCACCTTTCTCCTGTCTTTGCTCACCCTCGAATGCTGTGAGCTGTCAGTGAGGAGCCTCGTGGAAGGGCTCACAGAAACCCAAGCAGATGATCCAATGGACTTGCTGGTCTTTTTTTCACTAATTTCCAATGCTTTGTCCAAGAAACACAAGGTTTGGAGAGAATCACTCCTTTGGAAAATGCCAAACCAGCAAACAACAAAATCCCTGATTGCTGTGTTATGGCTCTTCCAGCCTCTCCCAAGCTATGTGACCTTCAGGAGGAGCTTGTGCTGCCAGCTGTGCCCTCTCTGGTAGCACAGACATGTCTCTTGCCATTTGGTATTTACCCCTCGTATTGACTGGTTGGTTTGAGCTGTGTGTTTGGGTGGCTGAAAAAGGCACTCTCCAGCCCTGTGCTGGGAACAAAGCTGCAGCAAGAAAAATGGCTTTGTTTTCCTGGTATTGCCTCACTTCTTCATTTCTGCACCTTGATCATCCATCAGCTCTGCAGCTCCTGGTGCTCCCTGCTCCTGCCACGCTGGACTTCCCACACCTCTGGGGCCTCCTGGGGACCTTGGTACTCACACTCCTTGGGCTTCTCCTTGGGATTAATTTTGCATAAAATAATTTCTGGTTTTTTCACCTGTTGTTAGAGTTTGAGCCAATCTGGTTTGTGTTCTTGGAGACAGGTGAATTTTTAGAGTGTATCTCCCTGCTCCTAATCACTCCTTTTGCTCTGCATTTCAACCATGCTAATTTCCTCTTTTGTTTCTCCTGGACTTTTTGTGGAAAGCAGATATCTGCTCATAGCCCTTGGTGTTGTTAAATGCTTCTTGCAAAGGCTTAATTCATCTCCTGCTCCTTTTGCCTATAACAAAATCCTCATTCTTATCTCGTACACTCTTTTTAATTAAGCCAACCCTGATGGATATTTTGGCTCCTGCTATTCCTGAAGGGATGAGTGTGCTACAGCCACTGCTGCTGAACAGCTGCCACATGGACACCGGACATCTTCTGCTGTACAGAAGGAATGGGGTGGGAATTTGAGCCTGGAGCAGTGGATCTGCAGGGGGGTCCCTGTTTGAGGGGTGTCAGATGACCAGGAGGGATCTGGGACTGAACAAGCCTTGCCCACTGGCCCATTTCTCTGCACAGGGGTTACACTGCAATGGCAAAAAAAAAACATAAAGGAAGACTTTAAAGGAGTCATAAATTAACTCGTGGGTGCAATGTTTCTCTACAGGCATGAGTGTTCTTTTTGCATAATGGTGTTTCTGAGATAATATCAATTTCTTCATAAAATTATAGGCTCTTGCAGCTTCATTTGTACAAGCACATGTTCTTACAGTGCATCCATGAAAACATTTTCCAGCAGTGAGTTTCACATCTGCACATACACATAGAAAGTGGAATTCCTGTAGTTCCTAGTGCTATTTTGAAGGCAGGTTGCTCTTCCATGGAGGTTGTAAATCCAGGGGTGGTGTTTTAATATCAATCCATGGGTGGTATTTTAATGTATGTGAATTTATTTCAGCTTTGTGCCACGGACAAAACGCTGGAGTTTGACAGAGACTTCCGGATCAAGCACTATGCTGGGGATGTGATGTGAGTTTCCTTTGGAAATAAAGTTGCACCTTCTGTTTTTATCTTCCCAGCATCTCTGAAGTGCTACAATATTCTGATTTACTGCTGCTTCTGGTGCAAGCCAGAATAGCTGTCACACACAATTACAGAGTGCAGCCCTTGCTTATCAATTAAATCTTCTGCTGGTGCCTTGCTCTACAGAGTGGGAATTTGTACTTGGAGTGAAACAAAAGGAGAGTGAGGCGTGGGGAGTGAGGGGAGAGCAGTGCTCTAGGGAAAAAAAAAAAGGGAAAAAAGGCATCAGTGTTATGCAAGAAAGCTACACTGAGCTAATAAAATCTGGTTTAGACATCTGTTTGGTGTGATTATATAACTCTGGCTTGAAATTCTCCAATCAGTTGGAACAGGCTGGAAGCACAGGGGAGTGATAACCTGCAGGAGGCATCAGGGCAGGAGGGTTGGGAAGTGCTTGCCTGGAGCCTGCAGGAACAAGTGCAGGAGGTGACAACAGTGGGAAGGGAGAGTGAGTGGAAGTGAAGGATGCACATGGTAGAAACCATTTACTGGAAAGGCTGTTGTGTGGAATATCACTGGAGTCATTTAATGGTTTAGGATTTGTGTAACTTCCCATGTCAGAAGAAAGGGAGGGAATAATTCATGATTTCTTTTACCTTGGGACTAATTTTACCTTTAATTTCCAAGGACAACCAGTGTAATCAGACTGGAGCCCATGTAGCACAAGCAGGTTATTTTCTGGAGTCTTTGCTGGGCAATTCCTGACAGACATCCCTGATTTCAGGGGGTTTTGGAGGAGAAAATACAAGGTGCTGTCCTAGTAATTGAACCTTCTGAACTGCCAGTGGCTGACAAATGGTGTAAAAGAAAACTGAATTGTGGAAGGAATCTCAGATAGTTCAGGCTCAGATCTTACTTGGAGCCCTAAGACTTGAGAGTGGGAGGGCTCAAGAGCAGCTGTGGCTCCCCTGGATCCCTGGCAGTGTCCAAGGCCAGGTTGGATGGGGCTTGGAGCAGCCTGGGATCGTGGAAGGTGTCCCTGCCATGGCAGGGATTGGAATTGGATGCCTTTTAAAAGGTCCTATTCCATGACTGTGATTTGAGGATGGCTCTTACAGGGATTTGCAGGTTGTGGCTTGATCCCAGAAACTTGCAGGTTGGATGCAGCTTCCCAGGGTGGGATCTGGAGCTCAGGAAACATCTGCATGGGGGTCACTGAATGGGGAGATTGTGGACCTTTTCTGTGAGGACAGAGCACTGCCTGCCTTGAGACTTGGAGAAGAGATGAAACCCTGAAACAGTGACCTCGTGGAGTGGTGTTCCTGTGGGAATGGAGGAAGGAGAGGATCTGGTGTGTGTGTTTCTGTGTGCATTGATTTCCAGGGGAGCTCCCCAGTCACTACTCAGAGGCTCCTCCCCCAAGAGAGGGGCAGACTGCACAGATTGAAAAACAAACCTGAGTTTCTCTAGGATTTAACACACACACACTTAGTTTGGAGACAGAATCCTGGGTGTAACTCCTGAATTTGGGCCATCCACTCCCTGCCCAGGTGCTGTGAGGTGTCTCAGCCAGCACCTGCACATCTCCAGGAGCTCCCTGAAGCCAGGTGTGTTATTCCTGTGCTGGAGGTGGGAGCTGGGCCCAAGCATCCAAGGCTCACACTCTGCTCCCTCAGCAATTAGTGATAGGCTGGGAGTAGGGCTGGATTAGCATCTGCTGTGTCTGTAGGAGTNCTGAAGCCAGGTGTGTTATTCCTGTGCTGGAGGTGGGAGCTGGGCCCAATCCAGGAGCTCCCTGAAGCCAGGTGTGTTATTCCTGTGCTGGAGGTGGGAGCTGGGCCCAAGGATCCAAGGCTCACACTCTGCTCCCTCAGCAATTAGTGATAGGCTGGGAGTAGGGCTGGATTAGCATCTGCTGTGTCTGTAGGAGTGCAGGGATGCTGATTCCACAGTTACCAGCAGCTCACAGAGGGACTTTGCTACTTTGCAATTAACTCTGGTTTTCCTTTATTTTTTAGTTACTCGGTCACTGGATTTATTGACAAAAACAAGGACACTTTATTTCAAGACTTCAAACGCCTCATGTACAACAGGTGAGAATATTAATGAGGTGAATTTTAGTTGGATTTGTCAGAGTCCTTTTTTGTGGAGTGATGCCCTCAGAGACTCAGGTTTTCAGTGATTCTGTCTTCAGTGTGTGTGAATAAACACATTGCTTTGGGATTTGATCTTTGTACATCTCCCATGACCCAGAGGCTGTTAGTTGGGTTTTTCAGGTTAAAATCCTTATTCTGTACATGTTGTTTCTGTTCTGATGCAGCCTTTAATTGCACAGACTTTAAAGTGTTATATTTTGAAACCAACTGATTGTGCAATCAAGATAGTGCAGAGCTTGCTTATGCTGCCTGATTTATCATTAACCCATTGCAGATTTACCATCACTGCTGTGTCTGTAATCAGTGCTAAAGATACTGGGGAGCTTTGGTCAACAACAGATATCCTTGGCCCCACCTAAAACACCCTGTTTAGAAAGAAAATGGAGAGGGAAATAGGTTTGAATCCTTTCATGTCTGCAGTGATGTGAGAAGTGCAAACCATGAGGTCACGTGTTGGGCACGCAAAAGTTGCCTTGAGAAGCAGATTTGAAATCCTATCAGAATGTGGGTGGAAGTGCCCACAGAGCTGTTTTTCTTCACCTGGCATTAAACATGTCCTTATTTTGTAATCTGCAGCTTTCAGGGGCTCTGCTCAGAGGACTGTGGGCACAAACACCCTGAAGTGGTGGGCACTGTTTACCTGTGCAGGTGTTAAATTGGTCTGCAGTCCTTTGTGTTGACTGGCTGTGCTCCCCTGAGCAGTCCCACTGTTCCTGTTTTCATTGACCAGAAACCTTGCAAAATATTTGCTGTGTGGTTTTATCAAATTTAACCTGTTTTCTGTGAAGTCTCTGGAAAATCCTCTTCCCAAACACCACTTCCAGCACTTTAAAGCCTGTGACAGATTGGCCATTGGATTGCTGTAAATGTGCTCATTTTTTATCTGTTCCTGAACTCTTGCCATCCATCAGGGCCAGTTTACCTCAGCCTGAAACCTTCAAAAATAGAGGCTAAAATGTATAAATTACTTTATATGTCAAGAAAGATGGAGAAATGCAGCTTGAACACAGATGACAGGTTGTAATAGAGGGTGGTGTGGGTCTCACTCTCCTGTGTTGATTAAATTCTTTAATTCTTGGAATTGTGTCAGTGAGGCATCCCCTGCCTTTGATACATCACTCTGTGGGATTTTCACTGTCCTATTCCTGCACACTGTGACCTAAAGGGAGAATGTGCTGGTTGTTTTTCCAGAATGTTCAGTTGTAAGCTTGAACTTGCTCTTAAGAGCACGAAATGTTGTGCCCAGGAGTGTCACCCTGGCTTGGGTGATGCCCTGTGAGCTGGAAGCTGCAGTGGGTCTGGGTTGAAACCAACTGGTGGATTGTCAGTGGGGTGGAAGTGCTGGGAGAATGCAATTAAAGAGACTCTCTCGTAGCTCCAACCCTGTGTTGAAGATGATGTGGCCTGAAGGGAAACTGAGCATCACTGAGGTCACCAAGAGACCTCTGACAGCAGCTACTCTGTTCAAGAACTCCATGATTGCACTGGTGGACAACCTGACACTGAAGGTAAAGATTCCAGTTTCAAAATTGACTCTGACTTCTGATGAGAAGAGTGTGGCTTCTCCCTGGACAAATCCCCACCTTCCCATTGCTGCCATCCATCAGGAGCTGAGCTGATCAAAGGCAGAGGAGCCTTGTCTGTGACAAGCAAGCTTTTGGCTGGGCAGGGAGGGTCACCTCCATCCCCCGTGAAGAAGGTGGGTTTTTGGTTCCTCCATGACCAGTGCATCTTTCACTCATAGGAAAGTCAGTCTGTTTAGGTAATAATTATTACATCAAATCACCTTTAGCAAAGCTCTTTGGGCAGAGGGCCCAGAGGATGCTGTTCATGTTGGAGAGGTTCTCTCTGGCTTCCCATGCCAATGGGAATACAATACAGACAGACCTGTGTGAGTTCCTTCTTTCCTCCTCTTTGCCATGTCAGAGGGCAAGGAGGGAAAGCTTTTACTTCACCAAATATTTCAGTTTTATGGTAGAAGGCACTGCTGAGGCAAGCACCACGTTGTGTGATGGAAGGTGGGGAAGGGAATGCTCTGGGAAGGGGCTGTTGGAGCAGCAGAGCCGAGCGAGCACTGGGATCCCTCACGTGAGCTGAGATCCCTGAGGAATATTGGGGTGTTCCTGGAGCTGGGTGGCCTTGCTGGAGTCCTGGCTCTGGGCTACAGCCCACAAGAGATGAACAGAGAGCCCAGGGTGCTGGGGTGTGTTCACATTCAGAATAATTAAGCAATAGAGAGCAAAGTGCTCTGACTGTCTTCTTGGGAGTTGTGGGAGCAAAGCAAATAGGTCCGAGCATGGCCACCCAGTGCTGGCTGTGCACAGGGACAGAGAGCTGCCCTCACTTCTTGCTCCAGAGCTAGGACATGAAATCACACCTGATTTATAGGGTCTCCCCAGAGGTGCTGGCACTGCCCAGGCTCCCCAGGGAATGGTCCCGGCCCCGAGGCTGCCAGAGCTCCAGGAGAAGTTGGGCAATGCTGCCAGGGATGCACAGAGTAGGATTGTTGGGGTGTCTGTGCAGGACCAGGGGTAGGACTGGATGATCTCTGGGGTCCCTCCCAACTAAGGATAATCTGTGATTCCATGATTCAGTATTTTTGCATTCCTGTACTGGGGTGGGTTTGATCTGAGCTCTGCAGGAGGGTCTGGGACACACCAAAGCTGTCTGGAGGTGCCAGCTGAGCCACCCCAGTGGGGAGAGGAGCCCTGTGGCTCTCCCCAGAATGTTTTGCCTCAGGGCACCTGAAAAGGTGCCCCTGTGAGCCCAGCCCAAGGCCAGGCCTTGCTAAAACAGGCACCACTAGTCAAAATTGAGAGTGCCTGTGTAGGCAGAGAGGAACTTCCCTGGATGGCAAACCATGAAGGTGGCTGTGACCCTGGTGGGGATGAGGACAGACTTCACTCTGCTTCCCAAGGAGTCAAGATAGATCTGATCTATCTTCCAAATAATCTGCTGGCTGACCCTGACCTGAATCTGGTACAGGTGTCAGGAGCTGCCAGGAGCCCAGGGAGCTGCTTTTGTGGAAGGAGAAGTTTCTCCTTGGTGCTGCTGGCTGTTATTGCAGGTCTGATCCTACACAGTGGCCATGGTCACTCGTGCACAGCCCAGTGTGGAGAGCCTGAGGCAGCCCAGGAGGGGGTTCAGGACAGCAGGAATCACTGGGGGTGTTGTGGGGAGGGCTGTGATCAGGGCACAGCAGGGAGCTGGGAGTGGGCAGGTTCAGCAGGCATCCATGGAAAACCTTTCTTTCCTTGTTTATTGGAAAAATTATTCCAGGCCACCTGGTAGGTGTAAGAATAGAATAGTCTAGAGAATGCTGTGCACTGTGGTGGTTTGAACAGTCCCTGCAGCTCCCAGCAGGGCATGGAGAGTTTAAATCCCACCTTATTCATCTTGAATCAGTGGGTACCAACCAGCATTGCTCACTAAAGGCTGCCTGGCTTGGGTGGAATTAACTTACTTCAGTCCATTTATCATCAGTATCTCCATCACAAATATCAGCCTTTTCCAGGGGTAGGCACAACCAGGAGCTGTTTCCAAGTCAAATTCACTGGGAGTGTGTGAGTCTGTGTAGTCCTTTCCCATTCCTTACCTGTCCTAAACTTTCATTGAAAAACATGTATTGAAGCTGTTGGTGTTTTCCTGATTTTCTGTTGAATAGCAATGGAGAAAAGATTTAATTAGCATTGAGATATCAGTGCTGATCAGCATGATTTAAACTCAGTGTGCTCCAAAACCAGATTTCATGGAGTCACAGAATTGTTCAGCCTGGAAAAGCCCTCTGAGATTGAGGCCATCTGATCCCCAGCATGGCCAAGGCCACCACTGACCCATGTCCTCAAGTGCCTCATCCACACCTTTTTGGAACATTTCCAGGGATGGGGACTCCACCATTCCCCTGGGCAGCCTCTTCCAGGGCTCGACAAACCTTTCCATGAAGAAATTTTCCCAATATCCACCCTGAGCCTCCCCTGACCCAGCCTGAGGCCATTCCCTCTCCTCCTGTCCCTGTTCCCCGGCTGCCCCTCCTGTCAGGGAGTTGTGCTGGTGAGACCCATCCTGCAGCCAGGCTTGTGTCACTTTGAAGGGCCTGAATTTGGGGGAGGTTCCTTAGATAAGGCTCCTGAGCACAACCTTTTTGTACTTCAGACACTAAATCAGGGTGCAGAGAGCTTCTGTCTGCCCTGCACGTCTCTGTGAGGTGACTTTTGGGACAGCTAATGATATGCACATGTCATTAGCAAGCCAGTAATTGGGTATTCAGGCCATGCCAGTGAGATGCTGCTTATGCACAAAGAGCTGGATGCTCTGCCTCAGGTCACTGCCAGTTTGGATACTTGGCTCTTCCTTCTGCTGGGGCTGGAACCACTGCTGGTGAAGCCACTCTCTGTTTTGGGGACACCATCACTGCAGTTGCAGGTGTTCTCATCCATCCCTGGGGCTGTAACTCATTTTTCCCATGCTGAATTTGGGAATGAAGTTGCACTAGTGGGGAATCAACAGTGACACTCTCTGTGTCTTGGCTGTGGCTTGGACCCTGCAGGACTTTTTTGGGAAGCCTGTGGTCACAGCTGATGGAAACAGCTCTGAACACAGGGTTGCACAAACTGCTGAGGTCTAGGGATGTTAGAGGAATTAGGTTCCTTAGGGAGGTAACATCAGTTCATGTTATTCTCAGCTGTTTCTCAAAAAACCAAGTTGCAGATAGGCTTGAGTTTTGTGCAGCTTGAGCTGATTATTGACATTACCTGGTGTGCCCAGTGCAGTCAGTGCTCCTTGTCTCACCTGGGCTGTTCTGCCTCAGTGCTTCTGTGAAAACTCCTTTAGACCACATTTTTATGCTCAGTTTCTGTAGTCCTCAAACAGGATGGCAGCCCAAGAGCTCCTCTTTATTGATGCTCATGCTTGGCCTCCCTGGAAAGCTGCAGGGTTTTTGGCTGTAGCAAGAATATCTTTAAACCCATCCTTTGGGGGAATAGTCTCCAAAAATGCCAATTTGGTGGGCAGGAATAACAATAATCTTCGACTTTTGGAGTTGTTAAGGCTGGAAAAGACATTTAATTAAGATCATGGTGTTCAACCATCAGCCCAGCACCACCAGAGTATCAGTCTGTGGCTACGGTAGCTGCAGCATTAGTGGTCTTTTAACTTTTCTGCTATTTAAAATAACAACCTTTAAAAGTCTCTTTTGTTGCTATTCTGGTTGCTGTTCTGTTGCTATTCTGGTTTAAACCTGGAACTTGGTGATGAAGCTGAGCTGTGAGCCCCTGAGAGGAGGGGCAGGTGTTATTGGTATGTCTCAGGAGCTTTCCCAGGGTCAGTGCCATGGCACTGGTGTTAACCTGTTCTCAAATCCGCTCTTAATTTCAGCATCTGCAAACACAAGTCCATGTGGAGACGCTGGAAATGTGTCTGGAAATGCCACACCTCCAGTCCTGGGGCAGTTTTGGGGCCCCCATAACAACAAAAACATTGAGGGGCTGGAGCATGTCCAGGGCAGGGAATGGAGCTGGGAAGGGGCTGGAGCCCCAGGAGCAGCTGAGGGAGCTGGAAAGGGGCTCAGCCTGGAGAAGAGGAGGCTCAGGGGGGACCTTGTGGCTCTGCACAACTCCCTGCCAGGAGGGGACAGCCGGGGGGGTCAGGCTCTGCTCCCAGGGAACAGGGACAGGAGGAGAGGGAACGGCCTCAGGCTGGGCCAGGGGAGGCTCAGGGTGGGAATTGGGGACACTTCTTCATGGAAAGGTGGTCAGGCACTGGTGCAGCTGCCCAGGGGAGTGGTGGAGTCCCCATCCCTGCAGGGATTTAAAAGCCATGTGGATGTGGCACTTGGGGTCAGGGATCAATGGTGGCCTTGGCAGTGCTGGGGATCAGCTGGATTTGGTGATCTCAGAGGGCTTTTCCAGCCTGAACCATTCTGTCACTCCATGAAATCTGGTTTTGGAGCACACTGAGTTTAAATTATGCTTATCAGCACTAGTATCTCAATGTTGCTGAAATCCTCCAGATTTCCAGAATCTTTTAGGCAAAAGCTTCCCATAGGCAGAAAAAAGTGCTATGTTTTTTCCAAAACCAAGCCACTCAAAACAAAAACTGGCTTTTCCAGTTGCTATGTTCCATTTCTCAAGAGCATGTTTTACTGCCCAAGCTCTTTTCTCTGTGGTGGATTATTTTGGGTGGCTGTTTTGTAAATCCTGACAGGGGAAGCCCTGTGCCTGCCCCAGATGTCACTGATGGTCTCCTCTGGGAACTCTCTGGACGTGCGTCTCCTCCTTGTTACTTTTCTTTTTTTCCTGCTCCTCTGTAACTCCTTTTGTTTGACTCTTCCTTCCATCTCTCCCCTCTCCTATCCAGGCTGACAGGCTTCACCTCTGCTAAGTTACAATGTCACCGCTGTGACTGATTGGACACATCCAGCACAGATTTGTCAGTCCTGTCCCATCCCTTCTCTCATGTAAGGAGCTATAAAGTACAGAAAAGAAACCCCTCAAGAAAGAGTTTGTTTAGGGTGCAGTGGTTTAAAACTGGTTTGGTTTCTTTTTAACACTTAAAAATCTAAAAATCGCTCAGCTTGATTGAAAAAAATAAAATTAGCTGCAATTAGACATCTAAAGAGCTTTCAAAGCTGAGGTCTTTGTGTCTCTGCATTTCTTCCCTTTACAAACTGCAGTTCTCTGACAGCAAGAATGGGAGCTGCATAATTATCCCCCTGAAGAGCTGGGGCTGGGGGGATTGGAAGCATGGAATAATCTACTTTAGAATTTACTCCAGGAGCTGTCATTTCTGAGAGGCTTTAATTACACTGTAATTGCTCTGATAGATGATCTCCTGTCTGTGCAGGCACTTCCAATTCCTGCTTTCCAAAGGATTTCAGCCTTTTTGTATCAAATGCAGGCACAGTCACTGCCCTTTGTGCTGGACCTGAAGTCACACATTTGAGGGGTTTTGAGGGTTTTGCATTTTTGAGTGGCAGAGCTGTGCCTGACCTGGCCTGTGCTGGGGGGCTCTGTGGCAGCACTGAGGAGCAGCTGAGAACTGGCTGCTGTTGTGTCAGCAGTGAACCAGTGACACTTCCTGGAATTCATGCTCCTAATGACATGTCCAGAGCAGCTGTGGCTGCCCCATCCCTGCAAGTGTCCAGGGCCAGGTTGGAGCTACCTGGGATTGTGGAAGGTGTTCCTGTCCGTGGCAGGGGGTGGCTCTGGGTGATCTTCACAGTCCCTTCCAACCCAAACCATTCCGTGGTTCTTTAATTTGGACGCTCTGTTCCCAAGGCAGTGCAGTTCTGTGGATTGAATTTGGAATATTTGTGATATCAGCCCCTCAAGGGATTTAGATGATTTATATTCATCCTGCCACCAGATGCAGCACAGGGCGGGTCTGGCCTGGCACCATCTGGTGTTGGTGACCCTGCTCTTGACACAGAGAGAGGTTTGTCCCTCATGGTGTGGATGGGGAAGTGGCCCAGGGTGAAGATCAGAAGGAGGGGAAGGGGAAAAGTGCTGCCCATTCACCTTCACAGCTCTGGGCTCTTTCCCAGCATCCAAGTCCGGGTATAATTCAGGGTTCTCTGTATATCCCACATTTCCCTAACCAGCTCATTCACAGTCAAATGGGAGCCAGGTTTTGGTAGATCAGGGCAGCCACACACTCAGCAAGTTCTGAGACCTGCCAGGAAACTCTTGAATGAATGAAGAGCCTTGGAAAGCTTCTCACCTTCCATGCAGAGAGGATTGCCAGAAGGCGGCCAAAAAAGTGGATATGGAAATATCTTAAATCTCTTAAAATTGTACCAACTTGTCACGTGTCACCTTTCTGTCCTTAAGGAAAGGAGAGCAAGTGTCATTGGGATGGGCTGAGTTGAAAAGAATGATCTCTACAACTCCCTGACAGGAGGGTGCACCCAGGTGAGGGTTGGGCTCTGCTCCCAGGGAACAGCAACAGGACAAGAGGAAACGGCCTCAAATTGTGCCAGGAGAGGTTCAGATTGGGTATCAGGAAAACTTTTACTGAAAGGGTTGTCCAGCCCTGGCACAGCTGCCCAGGGCAGTACAGAGTCACCAACCCTGGAAGTGTTCAAAAATGTGTGGATGTGGGACTTGAGGACATGGTTTGGTGGTGAACTGGTGGTGTGTGGGAAATGGATTTGTAGAGAATTCTCAAAGCCTGACAGAAGGCTCACATAGTATCTGTATGCAAACCCTGAGATAAAATATGCTGACTTAGAAAGGACTTGGAATAGGACAGACATTGTTGAGAGAGAAATGGAACTAGAAACAAGTTTCAAATGATGGCCTTGCAAATAAGACTAGATACTTAGGAGAAATAGAACTATGAAAGGTGCATTGTAGTAGGACCAACGAGGGGTAATTTTAGATGATTGGCTTGTAGGCATCAACAGCATTGTGTGGCAACAGCTGATAGACCAAGAAACGCTTATAATGTGTTGTAATCAGGAAATAGTTTGGCTTCTGATTGTGATGGTGTGACTTGTAACATCTGCACTGTCTCACCCTTCACATGAGACTAAAAATGGAATAAAAGTCTTTAAAATGCCTCTCAGGAGCCCCATCTCTGCGTCAGGAAAAGGGATAATCTGGCAATGGTGGTGCTGGATCAGCAGTTGAATTTGATGACCTTCAGGTCTTCTCCAACCTTAATGATTCTGTGAGTCTGTGGATTACCATGGCACAGGAAAGTGCTCAGTGGTGGTGACCTTGGGATGACCCTGCACAGAATGGAGCTGACCCTCAGCTGCCTGGTGTCACATTGTGGAATCATCATGGAATGGTTTGGGTTGGAAGGGACCTCAAAGCTCATCTCAGAATCATGGAATATCCTGAGTTGGAAGGGACCCCCAAGGATCACTGATCCAACTCCTGACCCTGCACAGACACCCCAATGATCCCACCCTGTGCTTCCCTGAGTGCGTTTGTCCAAATGCTCCTGGAGCTCCTTGGGCCCTGAGCATTCCCTGGGGAGGTGCTGCAGTGTCTGATCATCTCATTCCACCCCCTGCCACAGGCAGGGGCACCTTCCACTAGACCAGGTTGCTCCAAGCCCCATCCAGCCTGGCCTTGGGGAAGCCGTGGTGCTCCTTCCTCCCCCGAGCCCCTGCTCTGGGAAGAGCCGGAGGAGGAGAGCGCTGCCCTGGGGCTCAGCCTGGAGCTGGGCAGTGCTTCCCTGTGTGAGGGAGAGGAGCCATCCAAGGCTGGGAATGAGCAGGTCCTGACGCACCTGGGGAGGGCTGGAGTTGCTGGGAGAAGGGAGATGGTGCAGGAAGGGATGCTGCCCACACATCCCCCATTTCTCCGGTGCTCCTCACACCCATCCCGCTCTTGGGCTGCTGCCGGGAGGGTGGGCAGTGCCAGGATGCTGCCAACTCCTTCTGGGTGCTTGGCTCAGCTTTTGCTGTCTGTTCCCACCCCAAGGACAGCCCTCCTGGAGAAATCCCAGCCTGGTGCTGCTGATCCCATCCTTAGGAAAGCAGGGAAACCTTCCAGCCCAGCAGCTCCCCTGGAAGATCCCATGGTTTGTGTCAGCTTTCAGGACAGGAGGCTCTGCTTCCCAAGGCCTCCCTCCCTTGGCCCGCTCATGGCTCACGCTCATCCCTGGGCTGGTCATGGTGCTGCAAAGCTTCAGGTTGTGTCAGGACTAGCCAGGACAGCCACGGATGATCCTGTTCCCTCAGTGTTACTGAAGGGAAATGGCAATTTGGGGCCTTTCATATTACTCTAGGATTGGGTAAGTGACCACAAATCACAGGAATAAGGCTGAATAGACAAATCATAGAAAACAGGGCTGAGGGGGACCTTGGGAGTGCACCTAATTCACCTCCTGTTTGAAGATACCTCTGCCTGTATCTTCCTTTTGCAGGGTCTTCTCCCCACTGATGGGTGTTCCCTCCTTCCCGCAGGCATTCTGTTCCCACTCCTTGTTTTCCTGGAGCCTCATTTGATTTTTTATACTGTGGTTAAAGCCATGGTTTCTTTGTCCTGAAAGTGAATGTTTGCATTCCTCATATCTATCCTTTAAATACACAAATTCTTCCACCAGGGGGGTTCTGTGACTCCTTGGTTCTTCTAGGCTAAACCCACAATTCCTCTGAGTCACATTTGCTGGATTTTTCATCTTTCTTGTTCTTTCTTGCCCTGGCTTACATTCCCACTTGAACTGCACTGCCCTGGCTGCATGAGATGCTCAGAGAACTAGAAATGTGTTGGGTTTTGTCTTGCAATTTTCCTGTTCCTGTGCCCTTTCCTAGAAAAACATGGAAACGTGGATTTGCCTCACATCAGCTGGATCTCGTGGATCTCTTTGGCACCAGGATCAAATCAGTTTTTAATTTTTTATTGACCAACTATTTCTGCTGAATGTGGAACTTTGCATTTGTTCTCACTAAATGAATCCTTTTTTTTTTCCTCCTGAGCATTCCTCCCCTTTATTACCACTGTGGGTTCTTGAGGCCATCCAGTAGTGCTGGAACAGAACAGGCTCCTCAGGAGAATTCCTGGGCTTTCCTTTCTGGGATCCCTCAGGTCCCTCAGGGCAGCGTTAGAGGTTTCACAGCCATTTGCTTAATCTGCTCCAGATTGCTGAAAGGTCATTGCTGGTTATCAGTTGTGGTTATCAAAGGTGACATTTTGTCACTTTGAGATGTCACCCAGGCTGTTTTTCTCCCTTTATCCCCATGTCAGAACTGCCTTTGGAATGCTGCAGTTTGTGTGTATCTGTGATGTTCTCTGAAGGTCTCTGCCTGTACTGGGACCTTCTGAGCTCACTGGGGTCCTCTTGGAGTTCTGTCTGAGGCTGGGTGGGCTCTGCCAGCCTGCAGGATGTGCCACTCCTTTTGCAAGGGCTACTTAAAATTTTTTATTTATTAATGCTAGAACACAATTTGAAAAGCTATGATGAAAAGCTGGTATGAACTCCAAAAGCCAATGGGATGAAAGTACGTAAAATTAAAGGTTTTGTAGCCACCCCTCACAGGCTGGGGCTGCTTACAGATCATGTTGGCCTAAACAAAACTACCTTTAGTCTCATAAAAATGAAACTAAAACTCGAAATGCTTCAACAGACCTGTGTGAGGCTTATGTGAGTGTGCAGGAGGGTTGGCAGGGAAAGGAGTGTCACTCCGTGGGCCTCACCTGGACATCCAGGGTCAGCCCCAGCAGGACCTCTGCAGGGTGGAGTAAAGCCACCCATCCCCATTCCACCTTCTCTGCCCCCTGCAAGTCCCAGATGGTGCAGAAGGAGGAGGCCACGTGCTGGTGGCCTGTGTTTGTTCTGAGGAAGGGGTGGGCTGGAGGCAGCTGGGTTTGGGGCTCCATCACTTCCATCGTTCATCCATGTTGGAACTGGGGATGTTCGACTTGGCTCAGATAAAAATGATGGAGTGACCAGGCTGCTTTTGGAGGTGCTGCAGGCAAAGCCATATCCAACAGGGCAGGGAATTCCATGAATTCCCTGGGTTTGATATCTTTTCTGGGGACTGATGTTATCCTCACGGTAGGGGAGGAGGGAAATGTGGTGCTGGGCGGGTGCACAGCAAAGGCCAGTAGAGCTCCAGTGGGGAACATGTGGCTCCTGTAAGGGATCATGGCAGGGTGTGAAGGAGGGGAACATTGAACCACAGAATCACAGAATCAGCCAGAGTGGAAAAGACCTTTGAGATCATGGAGTCCAACCTATGACCTAACACCACGTTGTCACCCAGGCCATGGCACTGAGTGCCACATCCAGGCTTTCCTTAAACACCGATATTGTGACTTCTGTTTTAACCTTCTGATTCCTGCTGAGCAGCCAGACGTGGTGGGCTGGGCTCCCAGCTGGTGCAGGAAGGGCTGTGTCTGTCAGCGTTCTGTGCCACTGACGCTGTGACACGGGCTGACACTGCTGTGCTCTGTCCCCAGGAGCCCTACTACGTGCGCTGCATCAAGCCCAACGACAAGAAGTCCCCGCAGCTCTTTGACGAGGAGCGGTGCCGGCACCAGGTCGAGTACCTGGGGCTGCTGGAGAACGTGCGGGTGCGCCGCGCCGGCTTCGCCTACCGCCAGACCTACGAGAAGTTCCTGCACAGGTGAGAGCCTGCCAGGCACTGCCCAGCTCCTCGGGGTGTGCTTGCTTTCAGTCAGCTCCTGGATAAGCTGAAGCAGATCCCACAGGACCGTGGATGCTCTGGTTCACCTGTGCCGAGGTGGCTGCTCTGGTTCGGCTGTGCTGAGGTGCTTGTGCTGCTCAGGCTCAGCTCCTTGTCTGCTGAAACTCACTGGCTGTGTTACTCTGCAGCAGGAATGTGTAATGAGGAGCTTCCCCTGAGTATCACCCTAAAACCTGAGCTAATTAACTGGTATTTTCTCTCTGAATTGTCTAATTGCTCCAACAAGACGTGGTGTGTCTGGGGGAGCACGTGATGGCGCATGGTGACATTATGTGGAGAAAACCCCTGGACTTTAAAACTGGAAGTCTGAAAAGGAGGATGATATCATGACCCTATTAAATGTGGTTTTAATTCTTCTTGCCCTCATAATTCCTACCAGACATGTGACAAATGACATGTTTTAGATTGAAATTTGTCTTAAGGCTTCACTAAATTAACGTGGGCCTGCGAGTTCAACCTGCTCTGATGGAGCAGTGAATGGAGTTTTTGTTCTGTTATTGAATCAGGTGAGAAAAGGGCTGTGAGATTAGAAAAAAAATTAAACTACCCAAGCAGGTGGGATGTTATGAGTTCAAAACAAAGTGCTGGTGAAAGATCTTTTGCTGTTCACAGTGGAGATTTTCCTGGATATATCATAATACCCAAGGTGGAATGAAAGGCTCCGGCTTCTTAAATCCAGTCTGCAGCACTGGGGATCAAAGTTTCCTGAACCATTCTGCAGTGGATAAAGTGTACTTTCACCTCACATGTGGAATTCATTACAATTTACTCTTAAGATTTGTGTAATCGCTATTAATATAAACAGCTGCTTTGTTTTTAATGAATGTTTGATGAGCTCCTGCCCCACAGTGTTTGCAGCCAGGAAACCAGATCAGCACGTGGCAACTGCTTCAGCTTTTGGGCTGCTGGAACAGGAGTCCTGCCCAGCCCTGGAGTGGGATGTGACATCCAGAGTGAGGGATCAGACACTGCTTGTGTGTGGTGTTGCTCCAAGCCTGGTCTGCAATGGCTTTTCTAAATTAAAAAAAGGAGAAAAATAAAACCAAAAAAAGAACTTCTCTTTCTGTAGGAGAAAAGTTTGTTGATATTTAGCCCTAAATCCTGTATGGTAGTTGATACCTCCTCCCTCTCAGTAGGGAATGAAGTGAAGCACAGTTAAGACCATTATAAATGTCCTTCTCAAGCTTTCCTTGGATAAAGAAAACCTTCCTTTGAGCTCTGTGCAAGCCAGGCTGCCCTTTCCAATTTGAAGTATTTTCTGTTGGACCAGAAGTTGTCCCTTCATGTGGGTGACACACATGGCACTTACACAGATGGGGTGCATTCTCTTGGTTTAATGTATAAATTACCATCAAAAAAAAGCTGATTGGGTTTCAGGAAGGGGTTTGTGAGTGTAATCCAACCCTTTCCACACGGAGGCATCCATATGCCTATCCCAGGCCATGTCACACATAGCATGGAATCAACACTGAGAGCTGTGAACAGCGGGCTGTGAAGGGACCGTGGGGCCCAGCTGCAGCTGCACACCCAACATTGTTCATGAAAGCTTCACCATTTAGTGGCTTGCAGAAATCTTGGTTCTTAGGAGAGCTGGACTGGGAAATGTTAACTCCAGGAGCAGCCTCATCCCTGTTGGGTGTTTCCATAGGGAGGTACAAAGGGGAAGGAGAAACAAAGGTGTTTGGAAGGGAGTGCTCCATGTCTGAGTGACCTTGGAAGCTGTGGGGATCCACAGGCAGGAGAGGGGCAGGGCTGTGGTGTCAGGGAGCAGATTTATTCCAGACTCTGCCTGGCTATAATTAGCACCAGGCCAGGATTGTGAGTGGCTGTGGCATCCAGGCCATCCCCTGTGCTGCAGGGAAGGAGTTGGTGGCATTGTGTGACACGTGTGGGGACAACAGGAACAGCCGGACAGCTGGGATATTCCACCTGCTCTGCTGAGAGGGAGGGGGCCACCAGCACTGGGGTGTCTTTAGGGCCTGTGGGAAGGAACAGGAGGGTTTAACATCTGGGTCAGGGTTTTGTTGCTGTGATATGCCTTCTCTCCTGAGCTCCTTGGTGGGGCAGGCCAGGCTCATAGCCTGGATCCAAACCTGATCCATAGCCTGGATCCCAGCCTGTTCCATAGCCTGGATCCAAACCTGATCCATAGCCTGG
>VYXD01000878.1:61667-92309 GCA_013397195.1 Hylia prasina | reverse complement strand
CCCCATCTCTCTCATAGCCTGGATCCAAACCTGTTCCATAGCCTGGATCCAAACCTGATCCATAGCCTGGATCTCAGCCTGTTCCATAGCCTGGATCCCAGCCCGATCCATAGCCTTGTTCCCACCCTCATTCCCAGCCTTGTTCTCAGCTCAGGGAGTTGTACTGCCACTGCTTTGCTCTTTCATTTTTCTTTTTCCTAACATAACTGTCTCGAGGTGAGAGATTTTTCCCAGTGAGTGAATTATTGCAGGAACATTTTCCTGATGAGAACAGGGAAGAGAATCCAGTGTGCAGCACTGATGTCTCGTGTGTCCGTGTGTGTGAAAGCAGGAATGCTTTTGCCAGCACTTGCTAAATCTTCTCCTGGAAGTCTGAAGGGAGGTTTTTAGTCCTGTTTATTTACCAGTGAGTTCCCTGTAACCCCCGGGGATGGTGTTCCCTGCTCAGGCGCAGTGTGCACCTCCATTTTCCCCCCTTCCACAGCGTGTTCCAAAGGCTAATTTGATGAATGAACTGCTGGGATGTGTTTCCATTCAGGCTCTTTGAGGCTGTTCCGAGCCTCCTGCGGTGCCGCTGCTCCCAGGAAAAGGGTGATTGTGAGGCCATTTAAGTGTAACTGAGAGCTGAGAGTGTCTGAAGCTTTGAGATTGATGCCTGCCTTGGCTGGGGCCTTTGAAGTATGAAGTGGCTGAGCTCACTGAGTGCTTGTTTTATTTAGAACACGGCTGCGGGTTCCATTCCAGGGGAGACGTCTATTGCAGCTCTTATTATGTCCATAAATCTTTTGCAGAAAATTCATTGTTGCTTCTTGCAAATGCCTGTTCCCCTAATCAGCATTTCCTGGGTTGGTAAATCTTACAGAGCTCAGGCTGATCCTGGTACTTCAGGTTTGATTTGCAGGTGTCTTAGTTCCAATCTGCATTTCTCTGTAGTGGAAAATGGAGTTTGGGTAGTGAGGATGGGAGGAATGGCTGGCCCACAGTTACAGGCAGTGGTTGCACAGACTGGGGCAGCCAAAGCTCTGCTGCACAGGGAAGTGACATGCTTTGTTAGAAATTACTCCCAAAGTTAGGCATGAGGAAAAAATTATTTGCAGAATTTTTAAATCCAGGGTTTTGACTGAGCAATTGGTTGCAGGTGGCTTCTCACGCAGCATGTGAACAAAACAAAGCTTTCCTTCCTTACAAAAAAAATCCCAATCCAAAACAAACAAACAAAACCCAAGCAAACAAATAAAAATAAAAATTGGATACTGGAGGTATGAAAAACGGAACAGACAAATCTGCAGGAGGCCATTGCTGAGTTTGTCCCCTTGCATCAGTTCAGTGCTGATGAATTGAGCTCCTACTAATAATATTTTGCAGCATCTCACAAAATCATGCATCTCTTTTAGTCATTTTCTTTGTATTTTGAGGGTCGTGATTCCTAGAGAGGACATCTTCAGACTCTTCCATCTATACTCAGTTTTATTACAATTTAGTTGATAATTTTTTCTAAAACCAGTTGAAATTTGGCCTTCTCGGGCACCTTGGTGGCAAGTTCACATTTGTAAATGGCACCTTTTAATTCCAGGTACAAGATGATCTCTGAATTCACTTGGCCCAACCACGACCTCCCCTCAGACAAGGACGCTGTGCAGAAGCTCATCGAGTGCCACGGCTTCCAGCACGACGTGGCCTACGGCAAGACCAAGCTCTTCATCCGCACGCCGCGGACTCTGTTCACCTTGGAGGAGCTGCACGCCAAGATGCTCGTCAGGATCGTCCTCTTCCTGCAGAAGGTAAAGCTTCCACTGCCTCAGGAACTCAGCTCAAGTTCCTTAAACTGCCCTTGCTCTCCTTTCTGGCTCTGTTGCTGCACAGATTCCAGATTTCTGCAATTCCATCACTGCTGGGTATTTTCAGGGCTCTTTCCATGGTGCTCTCTGTAGCCTTGGTGTGGTGGGAGCTGTAGCACCTAAAAAGTTGCTCGTCACTGTTTAAAAACTTGCTCGTTTCTCAGTGGAATGAGGATGCCTGGGAGCGTGGGGACTTTTATGGCTGAAGTGTGAAATCACAGAATTCCATTCTGGTTTGGATCAGGAGGGACCTTAAAGCCCAGCCCCACCATGCCCTGGCACAGAGAAGCTGTGGCTGCCCTATCCCTGGAAGTGTCCAAGGCCAGGCTGGATGGAGTCAAGTGGAGAGGTCAAGTGGAAGGTGTCCCTGCCCATGGCAGGAAATGGGACTGGGGGAGCTCTCAGGTTCCTTTTAACACAAACCATCCCGTGATTCTCTGGTGTCAGCACCTGCTGAGAGCTGTGTCTGTGGGAATGAGAGCTGTCTGGCAAGGAGCAGAAATGGTGGGGCTGACTTTGGCCTGTCAGGCAAAGTGGATTAGCTCAAGACTTTTAGAAATGGATTTCTTAAAATGCTTATCTTCTGTGAAATTCTTGGAACCTGGGAAAGAACAGAACCTCTGAACCCATTCCTGTCCCTCACAAATAGAAACTGCTGACAGGTGGGTATAAAAACTTGACAGAGCAAAAGCTCTGCAGGGAGCACAGGTTTGCACAAACTCTCCAAACGTGGTGGAGTGAATGGGGAAGAGTCTGAAGGAGGAGTTCCCCTCTGGAAGCTCTTGAGTTCTGTGGAACACTCGTATTTGTGGTGTCTGCAGTGTGATTCCCTTCCTGGAAACCCAATCAGTTTGACCAGTGTGGGAGCAGAGAGTCTGGGGTTGGTCTCTCAGTATTTGTTGTGCTGAATAGATTGTCTTTAGTAGGGAATTCTGCAGCTTTTGTATGCAGTATGCAGTGAGTTTTTCTGGAAAGGCCAAGCTCAGGCTGTGGAGGATGCAGGCCCTGCCTTTCTCTGAGCTTTGTGGTCGAGTTTTGTTCCCTGTTCTGAGCATGTCCTGCTGCTGAGCTTCCTTGGACTACTCAACCTCTTGTCCTACCTTCCTTCCCTGGAAAGGGGACCACTTTTCCAGAATCTCCATCTGGCTTATTATTGGGATAATCTGTAGGGCCCCCATGCCCCCTGGGAGGTGTTCCTGGATCCTTAGCTGTGCTTCTCCCATGCTCACCAGGGTTCTGGGGAGGAATCTCCTGCCTGGAGCCACTTTGGTGCTCACAGGGGAGGTCACAGGGCCACAGCTCTAACCCAGAGTCTCTTTCTTCCCGAGGAATGGGGTGAGCTAATGAGCCCCTTGTGGAATAAAGCTGCAAGGGGGACTGCTTGCTCCCAGATGACTCCAGCTTTTAAACCAGGGAGCAATTGAGGAGTGACCTTTTAGGAAATTGCAAGGTGCAGCTACTGGAGAATAATTTCAGAGCCCTGGGCTGTGTTGCTGTGGGAGCAGGTCATGGCTCAGTGAGCTCCAAACTCCTCCTTCAGATAAATCCAGTGAGAGGCACAATTTTAACAGCAACTTGTCAGTTTTGTGAGTTTGCTGCCAGCTCCAGAATTACATTGCCTGAGCTGGGATCTGGAGTGGGCTCAGCATCAAAGAGAGCAGAGCAAAGGATTTCTTTGCTCCTGGAAGGTAAATACCTGCTTAGGTGCAATGGATCAACTCCTTTGCTCCACGAAGGGTTTTGCTGCAGTGGGTTTGTGTCGCATCAGGTGTAGAATAACTGCAGTGCTTCTGGGGGTTTCCTTGTTGCCACAGTCAGCATAAGTGATAGAAATTAAAATGCTGGTGCATGTTGTCCTGTGGCTTTACAAACCTCCCTGCCCTGTGTTCTGCTCTCCCTGGCATGGGGAGGAATCCACAGGAATCTGCCTGAGGACTGAGGCAGGACATGCAGGCATATTTTTGTTATTTTTCTGTGAGAAATCTTCAGGGAGTTCTAACTTACCTCATAAAGGATTTGTGGGGAAAAGACAAACTCCTTCTCCAGTGCTCAAGGCACTGAGGACTCTGGAGAAATCTGGATGTCCTCCTGGAGCTCCTTTCCTGTAGCTGAACCCTCTCTGCTTTCACTCACTGGAGGTTCTTCAATCATGCAGAGAAGCTTTTCAGAGTCCTGGAACTTGTAGTTAAACCAAGAAGCACTCAATGAATCATTAAATGCTTATTAAACAGCCCATCAGCTAAAGGGCAGATGTTGAGCTGGTATCTATAAGTATGGATTAGAGACATTGTAGAGTGTTAATCTATCTGGAAAAAGCTTGACTTTGTCTGCATTTTCAGTGTTTCTCCTGTTTCCTGTTAACTCTGCTCCCAGCCCTGGCTGGGATCCCTCCCGTGCCCTGCTGCCAGCAGATGGGGCCGATGCAGTCGGGCAGTGCTGGAAAAGGCACAGTCAACAATCAAAAATCAAACCAGAGGAGGGATCTGATGGGGCCTTCTCTGAGCTCTGAAAGCATCAAGGCAATTTTGCATGTCATTTCTGTTCTCAACTTGCTTTCAATTGTTCATTAACAACTCACAGGGAAATTTAATTCTTGCTCTTTTTTCCCTCTGTAATTTTGTCTGTGAGCATCAAAGGCTGAGGGAGGCAAACTGTGAGCGCATCTAGAAGGATTTGATTTTCTTTTAAATAACTGAGCCTTCTGTTGCATTGGACTTCCTCAAATTTGAATTCAGGAAAAGGGAAAGACAGGAGGAGATGAGATGTGGTGTTGTGACAATGGGCACTTGTGTGACACAAGCTGAGGCAGATTTGAGGGGCAGCCTTGGAGCAGCTGATCCCAGCCCAGGGGTGTTTTCCTCTGCACAGGAATGAGTGTAAGTGACAGAATCCACATTTAGCAGTTCTCTATCTAATTATGTATATTCTGTGACTTATTGCTCTCCTGCAAATCACAAGGCTTTCCAGAAGGGATTCAGTAATTATCTGGAGAGCTTCATCATCTAGTGACCCTTAACCCTCCAAACAGTGCTGCTGTCTTTGTGTAATAGTGCTTATGAGTTTGGTTAAATTGAATTAAAACTGACTTCTAGTTTAAATAGATAATTTTACTTTCTTTTGTTCCACATCTCTGGGATGTCTTCACCTTTAGATTTATCTTTCATGCTCCTTTTTTTTTCCATGGTAAATGTCAGTGAGATTCCAGGCTGTAATTTTCCTTCTGCCCCAACGCAGTCAATGAGCAGATGTGATGTGATTTAACCGTGGCAACTTGCTGGCTCCAGGAGAATTCAGCAAGGGAGAGCTGTGTCCAGTGTCACAAACCCCATATGGCAGCAGGGACATCACACCAAAGGGTCACTCCAGAAGCCCCAGCTGAGGTTGCTTCACGTGGTGCTTTAGGGTTTATTTGCTGTACCTGTGCTCCTGCCAGCTCTGTGATTGTCACCCTGAATGCAAATGGAGCAGCTCTAATGTTAATCATGCAAAAAAAAAAAAAAAAAAAAAATAGCTGCCATGAAGCTCTGCTGCTTTTCCTGCCCTTGGAAAGGCTCCCACAGGCTCATTAGCTGTGCAGAGCAGAGCTTTGTTCGGGGAAGAAAGCCCGGGCAGCCGGCACGTGCGGGCTGTGCAGATGATGGCTCCTGTCACTATAATTTACTGCACTATTTCGGTGTCATTTTATCAGGCCGGCACAGCTGCGTATGGAAATCGCTCCCGAAATCTTCCTGCCTGGCACGGAGGCAGCAGGAATGTCCTTGAGTGCAGCCTGGCCCCTCCTGGGACACAGCCTGAGCGGCAGCGGGGGGAGCCCGGGGGGCAGCGGGGCTGGGAGGGGCAGTGCCAGCCCTGGGATGTGCCCGGGGCAGCCCAAGGTGTCCTTGGGCATCCCAGTGTGTGTGTGGAGCCCGGATGGGCTCTGCAGAGGCTCGGGAGCTGCCATCGCCATGGCAACATTCCCCGACCCGCAGGGAGAGCAGCACAGAGCCGTGGCTGATGTGTCATCATTCCGTGTCATCATTCTGTGTTTCACCTTCCTGCTCCAGCCCCACCAGCCCTGCGAGCTCAGCCACACAGGGAAGCTCCTCCATGGACACAGGAGGTGTTTCCTGTCAGGTTATGGAGGGACAGAAGGAATCCACTGGGGACTTGGGCCAGTGACCCAGATAAAAGGGATGCAGTGGATTTGCCTCTGGACTCCAGGCTTTTTCCATCCTGAGGCAATGTTTGTGCATGCCGGCTCTCAGCGGGAACAGGCCTATAATGACATGTGGATTTGTATCCTGCACCCAGGCTTTAATCTGGAGAGGCTCTGGCAGGGAGGAGCTGTGACAGGAGATGCTGTGGCTCCTTCCTGAGGAGCAGGGGCTGGGAGCTGCCAGGACCAGGTGGAGAGAAGGAGGAAGAGCTGGCTCTGTCCCCTGCACCGACACCAATTGCACAGCTCCTCCTGTGCTGCTCCCCGTCCCTGGGCAGGAGCATCCCTGTCTGCTTCCAGTGGAAGCATTGAGGCAAAAAATCCACCCTGCCCACCCCAGAACATGCCAGAGCTTTTTAAAAATGCTTTACGTCTTACCAAAAAACTGAACAAAAAGAGGGAATTTTCTTCCAGTTTAGCTCCACAGCAGCTCATTTGCCTTCAGAGGAATGGTCACGCTGGCAAGAACTGGGGACTTGCCTGTGGGGGAAAAGCAGGAGAGCTGGATCCTGCCCTTTCAGTAGCAGGTGCCTGGAGAGACCTGGATACCTTCTTGATGTCCTTCTGCTCCAGGAAATGCTGTGGAAACACTCTGTAACCTAAACAAGTGTAAATATCCATTATTGCTGAGCAAGAGAGGAGAGAGGGTGCTGTGAGTGTGCACCACTGTGTAAAATACTGTCCAGCAGAGTATGGAGAGCAGGGAAACAGCTTGTTCCAGGGTCGGGTGTCCCAGCTTGGACACCTGGAGCTTCATGGCTGTTGGAGCCACCTTAAAGCTTGGCTTATTATTTCCAGTACAGGTGGAGGAAGACAAAACACAAAGAAAACCCCAAACTCTTCCCTGTTGCCAGCATCAGAGAGAACGTTTGAGCTCTGATGAGTTGGCTAAACCAAGCTTTGGTGGCTCTGATCTTGTAAATCATTCCAGGTTCTGCTTTTCACAGTTGGAGGATTTTTTTCCATGCTCATCCATATGGACCACAGGCAAATTGGGAAGAGCAGATTCAGCCATTGCTGCTGATCTTCCACATTGTTATCATGGGAGGGAATGAGCTTTTGTTGTACCTGAGCTTTCTGCTTTTTCAAAGGTTCTGATCTGCTGCACCTCAAGGTGTCTTTAAGCCTGTTCTGAGCTGTGACACAGCTGCCAGTGTGGTGTAAAAAAGGGCAAAAAGCACAATTAGCAGTCAGTGACCTGAACTTGGGAAGATCTGGATTCCAGGGGATAGCAAAAATACCAGGGTCACATGAGGGGGACCTGTAACAAGATCATTTCTGTGTGGATCTTCATTCCCAACAAGGCACTTAGGGATAAATCACAGTCCCTGGAAGGGAGTTTGTCACTTGTGCTCATTATGGGGCTTTGAGAGAAAAATAAGTGTATAGTGCTTGATCTGTGTTTGCTGAAGTGTTCCGGGGGTTGGACAGCATGATCTCCAGAAGGCCCTTCCAACCCCAGCTGTTCTGTGATTCTGGAGGTTTCATTTCTCTGTCCCCAGCAGCAGAGTGTGTCTTAGTGGTGTTTGTGTAACACGTCCCAGGTCTCTGCATGGTTGGTTTCCCTTGTTTGCTTTGTTCTGGAAAAGCAGGGCTGCCACAGCTCCAGAGATGGAGCTGAATCCTCAACTGCTTCACTCAGGGGTGTTTTCACTCAGGAGATGTAGGATTTGGTTTTCTCTCTCAATAGGTGTAGGGTTTTGATTTTCCCTCAATATAGAGTTTCCCCCTCAATACGTGTTGTGGCTTTTCCCTCAATAGATGTAGGGTTTTTCCCTCAATGGATGAGGGTTTTTCCCTCAGTACATGCAGGTTTTAGGCTGCTGCAGCTGCTGTCAGATGGCTGAGTCTCCAAGAGGGACAACCAGGCAGTGCCTTGAGAGCAGCAGGGCCAGGGTGCACCATCTCTCCTCAACACTTCCTCAGTCCCACTGCAGATTTGGATTCGGGACAACGTGAGCTGGGAATGGGTTTTTCCATTCAACCCCCTGGATTTCTCTTTCCCATGACCTTGCAGATGTGTCCCACCAGGTTTTAGGTTTTGCAGCCACCTTTGGCAAGCTCAGCTGGATACTGCAGGGAGGGACCTGGCCGTGTTTGGGTCCCTGCAGGCGCCAGCCTCACATGACACCTGCTCAGTCCTGCACCAACACAGCAGGATTTCACTCAGGACTGGAAGCTGTGAAGGAGAGGGGGGGTGGAGAGGGACTCCCAGCTTCACTCCCACTGTGAAGCTGGAAAGGGACTGTTTGCAAGAGCAGGGAGTCACAGGACAGGAGGGAACAGCTTTGAGCCGAAAGAGAAGAATTATATTGGACATTAAAAAGAAATTCCTCTCTGTGAAGGTGGGGACACGCCCTGGCACAGGGTGCCCAGAGAAGCTGTGGCTGCCCCTGGATCCAAGACCAGGCTGGACAGGGCTTGGAGCAACCTGGGACAGTGGAAGATGTGCCTGCCTGTGGCAGGGGGTGGAACTGGGTGGCCTTTCATGTCCCTTCTAACCCAAACCATTCTGTGATTCCATGTCTCTGTGGACATCTGTAACATCCCTTCTCAGTCCTCTTTTCCCATGAGAAGTGTCCCAGGTAATTTAATTTCTCCAAGTTTGGAGGTTGTTCTGTGCTTCTGGTTGTCCCTGCAGCCTTTACCAGCACTAAACACTGAAGGTGAGGAAATGGCCTGTAGTTCAATACCTTCAAGATGAAAAACTCTCCCTTGAATTTTCAGAGGATGAGAGAAATTGTGAGAATTGTGTTCCTGCCTCCTTTTAATGGCAGCAGCTTTGTTCTGGTGATTGGAAACTTCTCTGCTTCCCTGACACTGGAGCTTTGGCAGTTCCCATACTCTGTTGATGTAAAGTTGTCTCCTTCCCCTGGCAGGGAGGAGCTGTGACAGGAGATGCTGTGGCTCCTTCCTGAGGAGCAGGGGCTGGGAGCTGCCAGGACCAGGTGGAGAAGAGCTGGCTCTGTCCTCTGCACTCACACTTACTGATCCCACGGCTCCTTCTGTGCTGCTCCCCTTCCCTGGCTGCTTCCAGTGAAAGCATTGAGGCAAAAAATCCACCACATTTCCTTCTTTGGAAGGGAAGTGGTCACAGCCCCAAGGCTGCCAGAGCTCCAGGAGCATTTGGACAAATGCTCTCAGGGATGCACAAGGCAGGAATGTCGGGGTGTCCATGCAGGGTTGGATGATCCCTGTGGACTCCTTCAGGAGATTCTGAGATTCCTGGTGTTGCCAGAGGCAGGAAATCCTGCAGGGTGCAGCCAGAATTAACGAGGTGCCCTGTCAGGCCCATGGGACACCACAAAGGGCACCCATGGACCAGCAGCTCCATGTGAGGGGACAGTTGGGAGGTTTCCCAGGGTTGGGAATCTCATCCCTGTCCCAGAGCACAGGGGGTGTTTGCTTGCAGCTGTGGCTGAACTGCAGAAGGAGCTGCAGGAGGAACCTGGAGCTGAGATGTGGCTGCATCCCACACCTGGGACCTGCTGAAGCATGGCTCCTTTGCTGATTTTTATGTTCATTATTGAACACGCTCTTGTTAGTGCCAGCTAATTAATCTCAGAGTGGGACCCTTCTCTCTCTCCAGCCTGTGGAATATTATTGCTATTAAGCAAAGCAATAGAATGAACATTGTTCAGCTAACTGCTGTGAAAAGAGAAAACAGCTCTCAGCAAATGCAGCAGCTCTTGCCCCTCGCTGCTCTCTGAGGTGATCTGGGAGAACAGGGAGCCTTTGATTTAAACCCTTTGCCTCAAACCTTTATAGGATCCTCATTTACTCAAACTGGGAAAAGGCAGATCACAAACGGGGGGTGTGAGTGAGGTCTGAGCCACTCCATCAGAGCCCTGCTCTGTGAGGAGGTGACCCTTTGGAGCAGTCAGGACTGGGATCACTGAAGATGGGAGCATTTCTCGAGGCCCCGTGGTCACCACGTGTGCAGCTCCCCTGCACTGGTACGTAAATATTTAATAACCTTGCCCGTGTGGGAGCCTTCAGAGCTGAGCAAGGAGCTTCATGCCTGCATCAATTGTGAGGTTTGTTTGATTCTCACCAGTTGGGCTGCCTGGAGGGCAAACCATGGGCTGGGGCACATGGAATATTGATCATGGAGCAGTCCAGGCCAGGCCGAAGGAGGGTGGTGGGAGGAGGTGTTTGTGGTGCAGCTGGAATGGAGGAGTTTTCCAAGGTTTGTTTCCTTGCAGAACTGCTCCAAAATAAAACTCTGGGCCTTAATTTAGCCAAGCTGGGTTTGTTTGCTGAATCCTGGGCATTTGTTTGCTCACTCATGTGTTTGGATTGGGAGCTGTGTGGGTTTTCTTCTGCACTCACAGGGATTGCAGCATCTAGGTCAAATCTAGATTATCCCTTTTTCCATGGGAGATGTACAGGCAAGGCAATCTCTGCATCCTGGGCCCACCCTGGCTGCTCTGCTGGCTTTCCCTGTTCTCTGCAAGGCCCATTCTCCCTTCTTTCTTCCTTTTTTTCCCTCATGTTTTTAATGACACATTCAGAGCATGGAGCAGCCTGCACACAAGGCTGTAATGCATGGATTGGTGTGGAGGATTTATGTTCTGCTGAGGTGATGGATGTGATCTGGGTGAGGTTTCTTTAATCTTAGAAACTCTGTTGGAAGCTCAATGAGGTTTTTAAGTAGAGTCTAAAGGTGTGTTCAGATCTCTGCTGCCATTCATCTGAATTTTAATTTATTAAATTTTAATCAAAAAACACGTGAATTAAACATTCTTTAGAAAAAAAAAT
Organism: Hylia prasina; assembly: GCA_013397195.1. Taxonomy (NCBI): domain Eukaryota; kingdom Metazoa; phylum Chordata; class Aves; order Passeriformes; family Sylviidae; genus Hylia; species Hylia prasina. The sequence continues at coordinate 81,512 of VYXD01000878.1, read as the reverse complement.
TCAGTGCATCCATTAAGCTGGGATGTGTCTCTTGCTTTGGCTGAATGCTGTTTGTGCAAGTCTCTGTTTTAGAAGCTGCCAAATCTGCTGCTGCACTGGGAGTAGTGGGGTCATCCCTTGGAACACTGCTGGGATCACTGAACCCAGGGCTGTGCAGGAGGAGATCCCTTGGTCTGGAGCTTTTCATGTCCCCAGGGTCACTTCCACCTCTGGGGTGGCCTTAACTGAGGGAATAAAAGGGACTGGAGGAAAGCTGTGGCTGCCCCAGCCCTGGGAGTATCCAAGGCTGGGTTGGACAGGGCTTGGAACAGCCTGGGATATTGGAAGCTGCTCATGGCAGGGGTGGGACTGGATGGGCTTGAAGGTCCCTTCCAACTGGGGTTTGGGATTCCATGGTTGATGTTTCTGTGAAACATCCCATTTAAAAGGCTGTGGAATTGGTAGAGGTCTCTGGAGAGTGAAGAAAGAACAGCAAGGGACTCCCTCACTAGGAGCAGCTGTAGAAATAAATATTCTTTGTAATGGTTAGGAGTTTGAGCTGTGTTCAGACTTTGTTTTTCCAGCCTTTTCCTTTCTCTCTATCCCTCTCTTAGCCCTTTAGTTTCCCTCTTAATTTTTCCTCCTCTGAATTTGAGGAGGACAAAGCATAGAGAAGGCAAAGGTATTGAAAGAGATGAGGAGAGACCATGGGTGGAGGCTGGATGGGGGAATGTTGTTTGGTTTGCTGTTTGGTTTACAGTGCTCTTTGGGTGGGGGGAGCCAAAAAAACTCCTTTTCTTTCCCTTTTCAACATAAGCATCATTATGTCTCTGCTTTTGTCCGTGGTTTGCTTGTGGGCCCTTCCCTGCCTGCTCACACTGAGGAATCAACACCTGCTGCTGGTTATTCCCCTGCCCTGCCGTGTCTCCTTGGGCTCTCCTCGCAGGGACAATCCATCCCATGTCCTGTCCCTCTGCTCCTGCTCAGTCCCTGCACTGGCTTCTCATCCATGGCACAATCAACTGCTTTAGAATCTGCTCCAGAGGGGTCACTTAGAAAACTGGTTTTTTGGGAGCCATGGCATCCTCCACCCCCTCCCTTGTGCCCCACACACATTTCCACCTCCTCATCCCTCTGGAATGCTGCCAGACCCTCCCGGGCTCCTCTGCCTGTGGTGCTTGGCTGGCAGTCGGTGGCTCTGTGTCTGCTGGTTGGGATTTGGGATCTGGGGAGGCAGATGGCTCTGGAACTGGAGCTGAAGCTGTTCCAGCAATGTCACTCTGATTTCAGGCTCCTTCTGCCTTGTGACTGATTTTTCCTGAAAGATAAAGGACTTTGCCTCTTGGAGGCTCCTGTTCCTCTGTCAGCTTGGGTGGGAGCTGGCTCGGGATTTGGGAGCTGTCAGGGCAAGCTCAGGAGGTCAGGCAAGGACAAGGTGATCTTCAGTCTCATTCCCATGGGAAATCAGGTTAACCAGCAGGGAAAGCCACAGGAGGGGGGAAAGGGAAGTGTGGATTTATTCTTGCCTGTCTGTGGGGTGACACAGGCCTCTGCCATCCCAGGCTGGTTACTCTGCTGTAAGGACTCTGGAAATGCAAGTTGTGAAGCCCTCAGCTGGCCGGGATGTGGCTGGGCTGAAGTGGGAATTATGAGGTGCCTGTGGCTGTCAGGTCTCAGAGAGATGATCAGCTGGATCCCTTTGGAACTGGGCAGGAAAATCCCTTGGATCTTACCTTGGGTACAGAGGCATAAAGGAGAGAAGCAGAGCCCTGGATGCATAAAGCCTTCTGTTGGGGTTTGGCCCTCCCTGGCCCCAACACACAACAGAGCAGTACCTTTGCAACAGGAGAATCTGCTACAGGCCGTGTAAACTTCCCTCTAGAAATTTGATGTGTTTCATTTCATTTTACAGGGTTCAATGTTCTTGAGTTACGAACTGGAGGTAGGGGAACATTGAAAAGGTGCATTGGGTGGAGCTCTCCCCATATTCAAACCTGAGGAAGGTGTGAGTTGGCAGGAACACTCCAGCATCCTGGAACTGCTTGCACTGGCACAGGGTGCCCAGAGCAGCTGTGGCTGCCCCTGGATCCCTGGAACTGTCCAAGGCCAGGTTGGATGGGGCTTGGAGTCAGTGGAAGGTTGCCCAAGGCAGAGGGTTGGAACTGGATGATTTTTAAGGTCCCTGCAACCCAAACCATCCTGTGATTCCAAGATTCTGTGATCCTTGTTTGTCTGGTCTATGTCCTGCTGCTCACAGCTACACAAAGTTCCTGCCCAACAGGGAGTTTCCTGCTTTGACACGTCCTTTTATCCCTAGGATTGACCATTCCATGTTTCTGGAAGGCTCCATGGGTCCATCAGGCAGCTCAGCATTACTGAGGGGCTGCTTTGAGCTGCAATAAGCCCTGCAATGGAAAACAAAACCACCAAGCTAGAAAAACAGTTAATTTTAGAAGTATTTGTCCCCCGTTCCCTGGGAGAAGTTTGTCCTTCCCTTTGACTGTTTCCTCACCTTTGAGGCGCTGCTGTGGTCCCATGGAAGGTCCTCAGGGGCAGGGGGTTCTCCAGTTATGACAGCTCGATTTGAGAACATGCTTTTCATTAATAGTTTGCTGTCTGTGTAGCCAGGGGCATGCCTGGGCTGGATAATTGGATTTGGGAGGCCAGTGTTTGTACAATTGTGACACCTCTTGCTGTGAAGCCAATTTCTGCAGTGATGCAGCTGATACAACATCGGGGCAATCTGTTCCAGCCTTTGTTCCAGGGATGTCTGACTGGTGGAAAAAGTAACCACAGCGAGAGACTTCCCTCAACAGCAGGTCTGCTTCCAGCCCAAAGACCTTGTTCTGTGTCTCAAATGGTCCAGGGAGCAGCTGACAGAAGTGAAGCTCTGCAAAGTCTTGAGCAGCTTACATGGATTTGCTGTGTGTGTTCTTTGCTTGAGACCCTCTGTAATGCCCAAGGACTGTTTCACTGCAGCCTGGAGCCCTTTGATCCTCATTTCTGTTCTTACTAAATTCAAAAACGAGAAGTTGGCAATAGGGTTTTGCCAAGTTGATTTTGTTGTCCATACATCCCTTACAGGTACATTTTATGCCTCTTCAGTCTATGCTTATCTCAAGCAATCCAAATCTTCTTTGCTTTCCTTTAAGAAAATTTTCCCAGTGCTGTCTGGGTGCTCAGTTCTTGGATCTTAGCTTGTGATTCTGTCAAAATCAGAGTTCAGAGCCTGCTCTGCCCTCAGACAAGGAAATAATCACCTTTAATCCAGCCTTACACACTTTGGGTGAAATCCAGGCCTTGTGCAAGTCTGGTTTAGCCAGGAAGCTTCGAGCCTTGAGCCTCCCAGCAGCTCTGAGGGCCTTTGCATGGCTGAAGCTGCACTGGATCTGAGCTAAAACTACAGTGGTAGCAGTGACAGCTGAGCACAGCACGTGTGCAGGGGCTGCTGCCTTCTCTCTGTCTAATGGCCTCAAGGAATAAATAAGGAATGTGTTGTTTATTTTATCTGCAGACAGGGATGAGATTCGCAGTTCCAGCTCCCTGGGTTTGGTTGGTGTGCTCAGTCCAGCACTGCTGGTTTCTGCTGTGGCTTTTGTGCTTCCTGCTCTTGCCTTTCCCTTCACTGTCCCATGTCCTGCCTTGCTTCCCCAGCTCTTCCCTCAACCACTGAAATGCTGTCTGTTCCCACACCCTCCCTGGGAGAGTGGCCCTGGCAGGGGCTGGGGCTGGTGTGGAGCTCGTTGCCTTCAGTCACCTTGGGTGTGTTGGGTTGTTCTCAGAATCCTGGAGTGGTTCAGGTTGGAAAGGAGAGTAAAAGCCATCCAGTCCCACCCCTTGCCATGGGCAGAGACACCTTCCACTAGAAGGGATGTGTAGCCTGGAGAAGGGGAGATTCCAGGGAGACCTCAGAGCCCTTCCAGTGCCTAAAGGGGCTCCAGAAGAGCTGGAGAGGGAATTGGAACAAGGGGTAGAGGGACAGGACACAGGGAATGGCTTCCCCCTGCCAGAGGGCAGGGATAGAGGGAATACTGGGCAGGAATTGTTCCCTGGGAGGGTGGGCAGGCCCTGGCACAGGGTGCCCAGAGCAGCTGTGGCTGCCCCTGGATCCCTGGAAGTGTCCAGGCCAGGTTGGATGGGGCTTGGAGAAATCCACTTGGGACAGTGGAAGGTGTCCCTGCCATGGCAGGGGTGGAACTGGAGGATCTTTCAGGTCTTTCCCAACCGAAATCATTCTATAATGCTGTGATTCTATGTGGGCAGGATTGTGCAGGATCTGGGTTCTGTTCTGGTGTGTGGGAGCAGAAATGGGCTCCACTGATGAATTTGATGCTCCATAAAGTGCTGGGTGCTCAACCAACTGCCCAGGCTCTGCCAGAGCTCCGTGGGTTGTGTCTGTAGGGAATGGGAGATGTCCCCCTCAGGAACAGCAAGGCCAAAGGAGAAAGAGGAGAGAGAACTCTGACAGAGGTTGAAAGAAGACAGTTCTCTGCTTTTGAAGGGTTTGGGACCCAAAATCTCTGTGTTTCTCTTTAAACTTGGGATGTCTAGAGAGGAGCAGCCCCTCACAACACTGCACTGGTTGCTGCATGAGCTTTTCTCAGCTGCATGGCAGGATTGTCAGTGAAGCTGTCAGGAGAACCTCTGACATCAGCTTCACAAAGCAACTGTCGTGTTGAAAACTGCCTTGGGTAATTAATTAATCCTTCTGTAAATAGAAGGCTTGATGTGCACAAGCAGTGCTGTGGGATCTTTCTCAGCGGAAAATAAAGTCTGTGACAGGACCGTGGTGAGCAGGGAGGCTCCTGGCAGGTGCAGGAGACTCATTTTCCTTCCAGTTAAATTCTGCAAAGAAAAAAAAAAATAGAGTCTTCTGCTTGGTGGGTTGTGTTGGAGGGTGAGTATAGGTGGGGAGGGATCCCTGGGGAAGGTGCTTGGGAATGCCCATTCCTCTGGTTACAGGATGGAAGCAGCACCTGCCTCGTGCCTGGGGCTCCTCCTTGGGAGCTGGTGCCATGCACTGTCACTGTCACAGTCATGTCAGCACTGCAGCAGCCTTCCAGCATCACTGCCCAGAGTGTCCCCTGGCAGGGGGTGCCAGGAGAAGCCCAGGAGCTGCTGTGTGCTCTTCACAGGCTCTCCTGGCATAAACACAACTCACAGTGACACTGCAGCAGCTGGGTCCCATCCCAGAAGTTTGGGGAACATCCTTTTTTTTGGATATCTGGTTGTTTTTCCACACATAACCGGAACAGATATTTCCTGGGATATTTTCAAAGCAATCTTTTTTTTTTTTTTTTAATCAGAGTTAAAATTGGTTCTCAATATTTGCTCTCAATTAGCACAGAATCATGGAATGGTTTGGGTTGAAAGGGACCTCAAAGCCCATCCACATCCACACTCTGACATGGGCAGGGACACCTTCCACTATCCCAGGCTGCTCCAAGCCCCATCCAACCTGGCCTGGACACTTCCAGGGATCCAGGGGCAGCCTCAGCTGCTCTGGGCACCCTGTGCCAGGGCCTCCCCACCCTCCCAGGGAACAATTCCTGCCCAGTATTCCCTCTATCCCTGCCCCCTGGCATTGGGAAGCCGTTCCCTGTGTCCTGTCCCTCTACCCCTTGTCCCAAGTCCTCTCCAGCTCTTCTGGAGCCCCTTTAGGCACTGGATGGGCTCTGAGCATTCCCTGGAACTTCTCCTCTCCACGTGAACATTCCCAGCTCTCCCAGCCTGGCTCCATGGCAGAGGGCAGCCATCATTTCCATGGCCTCCTCTGGGTTTGCTCCAACAGGTCCATGCCTTTCTCCTGTGGGGATCTCAGTGATAAACACAACGTTTTTCACTCGCGTTCTACCTGAATTCGATTGGCACTGGGAATTCCCTTCCCTCTATGAAATGATAAATCCGGGTGGTCCGGGCAGAGCCGGCAAGCGCAGAGCCGTGCTGCCGCTCCCGCTGACGGCGCTGTGTGTCCCTGGCGCAGGTGTGGAGGGGCGCGCTGGCCCGGCTGCGCTACCGGCGGACGAGGGCGGCGCTCACCATCGCGCGGCACTACCGGCGCCACAAGGGGCGCGCCTACCTGCGCGAGGTGCTGCGGCGCTTCCGCGACGTGCGGCGCCTGCCCGACCGCGGCCGCGGCATCCCCTGGCCCGCCCCGCCCAAGGTGCTGCACCGCTTCGAGGAGGCTCTGCAGGACATCTACCACAGGTACAGCCCCCCGGTGTGGTCTCGGGGTCACCAGTTGTGGTCGCGATGAGAGCGGTGAAACGGGACTCATGGACTCCGTGTCAGAAGGCTTAAATGTATTTATTAAAGTTGACTCCATTCTTCAAGCTGGGGCTATTTCTGCCCAGGTGAAGAGCGAGCTGCTTCTTCCCTGCTCCGTCCCAAACAATCTCCCCACAATGCTTCCCATACCAGAGCGATAACAAAACTTCACTTATTGGTTAAGAAAGAGAAACAAATCTACATCTCCCGAGACAGGGACACAGGACAGGGATTGTTTAGAAGAACTTTGTGCTCTGCAAATTCTGCTTTCCCATGAGAATACTTTTCTGCAGGGAAATTCATAATATGTTCATACAGCCCCCCGTGGCACCCCATGTTTGTCCCGGGGTGTCCGGCTGAAGGGCTGATTTGGGCGTCGCTGCCTTCGTGCCCTTGACCTTGCAGATAATTCTAATTCTGATAATTCTGATCTAAAGATTTATTGTTGAATCACAGAACCCCAGGATGGTTTGGATCTTAAAGCCTATCCAGTTCCACCCCATGCCATAGGCAAGAGCACCTTCTACCAGACCAGGCTGTTCTGTTGTGATAAACATCGTGTTTTCTTCCTTGGCCCCTTTCTGCCCTTTCTGGTTGGTTTTGAAAAGAAAGAGCAGCTGCTCTTGGATGAGAGGAAGGAGAAGAAGAATCTTCTCGATGTCCTTAAGACTTCTCATAGTAAGCCAGAGTTTTTCTGCAGTAAAACGAGCAATGTTTCCCTTGTCACCCATGTTCTGTGTGCAGAACAGGTGTTTGTACCTTCATTAAACCTCCCAGTATCTAAAGGCTGGTGATTTTTTTTCTCTGGGAAGCTGTAGGCAAACTAGTTACAGTTCCAGTTTGAGAAATTATGACTTCTGAAAGTGGCTGAACAAGAGAAATGTTGGCTGGAGGGGCCTTCAGAGACCTCCTGTCCAGCCATCAGTTTGCAGGGCGGTTCCAGCAGCTCTAGATCAAGTCAGTTTTGTTATTTTCCCCACCTGTCTCTTTCAGGAGAGACATCCATCCACCCACAGCCTGTCTGGGGAGAGAGTCCTGCTTTCAGAATTAGCTCAATTTTCAGAACTACAGAATTTTAGTTGCTCAAAAGTCTTTTTATAGCATTAATCCTGGAGCTCTGGTGCTGCTGAAGGCTGGGGTGTGGAGCAACGGATGGGCTGCCCTGCTCTCTTCCACGGTGCACTTGGAACTGAGCGGCCAAATTCAGCTGTCAGAGGAGAATGATGCTGTAAATGAGCCCAAAACTTGGCTTGCAAACACGTTATTGCAAACAGATGCACCAGTGATTGACTCGTGGGTGTGGGGTGGGGAGTGTGGCACCCAGATCTGTCAGGCTTGGAGGTGAGACATGACTTTAAACCATCAACTGACCTTTGCAGCCTTAGGAATGCCCAGACAGGACTCTGAGGGTGTCCTTGTGGTGCTGCTCTGGCAGCAGGAGTCCTTCCTGGGCAAGCTCCATGCTGTGGGGCTGAGCCAGGCCTTGCTTTGGTGGCAGGTGGAGAGCGGCCGAGCTCATCCGGAGCGTGCCCCCAGAAGTGCTACCACAGCTGAGGGCCAAGGTCGCTGCCATGGAGCTGCTGAAGGGCCACAGGGCTGACATTGGCCTCCAGAGAGCCTGGCAGGGGAACTACATCGCACTGGTGAGTGAAGGGGACCTGGGCCCAGGGTGCTGAAAGGGGGAAGTTTGGGAAAATGAGTGGTGCTTTCTTGGGAGGAGAAGTACTTGGAAATTTCCTCTGTTTATGTGGGTTCAAAACCTTGACTTCCACTGCACTAGGAGTGATTTTTGTGAATCCTGAGCAGCACCAGCAGCATTAAAGCAGTGCCATCAGCTGCCTCTGCAAACAGGCAGAGCCAGACTTCACTGGGCGACGAAAATGCTGGATAGAATGGAAAACAGCAGAGACTGAACAGGAAAAAAGAAATTCTCTCTAGGCAGGTTTGATTGCTTCCCTTTACTCCATCCTTCCTTGGAGCATTTTGGTGTGTCAAGGTTTGGTTTCCCAAAGCACAGAAGGGTGGAGGGAGCCATGTCCCAGCCGTGCCACTGCCAGCCCCTCTTCCTTCAGCCCAAGGAGAGTTCTGAGCCTGTCTCTGCTCTTCCAGAAACCAGACAGCCCCCAGAGCTCAGGCTCCTTCACCCCTGTGGCCAACGAGCTGAAGCGCAAGGACAAGTACATGAACATCCTCTTCTCCTGCCACGTGCGCAAGGTAACGGGGCTGTGGGGGCCTGTCCAGAGCAGCCAGGAGGTGACCCTGGGGTGCTTGGACAGCAGTGCACAGCAGCTCCAAGGAGCTGCATCAGGGATTTTTGGGTGGAGCAAGGTTGGGTGGCTGCTGCTGCCTCACGGTGTGAGAGGCACAAATAAGTTGTGGAGTCTCTGCCCATGCAGAGTGTTGGAACTGGATGGTCTTTAAGGACCCTTCAACCCAAACCATTCCATGATTTCATGATAAAATCACTTCCTTCTGCATAACTGGTTTGGGTCTGACATTTTTCGTAGCAGAATTAGTTTTGTGTTAATTTGGTTGGAAAGTTTAAGCAAGTAATTAAAAAACCAGACTTGCTTAATTGTTGTAGATTTCAAACCTCAACAGCTCCTAATGCTGGTTTGAAATATCTGTCAGAGAAGGATATTTTGAATTTTACAAAGCCAACAGACAAACCCAATTTTAGTGGCAGGCCGGCGCTGTGGATGTTCAGGTGTTTTTAAGAAGCTGTATATTCTTTTCATTTGTAAATATTACAGTTGGTCCCCACATGCACAATTATTTCTCATGATTCTGCAGATGTACACAATTCATTCTGCAGCACAAAATCTCACTTTATAATGAAACTTTGCAAGTGATAGTGAGTTGTATTGTTTATTCAACAGTGATTTGTGTTTATAAAAAGAGAAATCTCTAATTGCGTTCCAAGCAAAAATATTTCAGTGGAGTTTGGTGTTGCTGTGACCACGTTCTCTGTGAGGATGGGGTTCACTGCTGGAGGGAGTGCTTTGGGTGAGTGGTGGTGTCAGGATTAAAGGAGGAGCAGGCAAGTCTGAATCCAAACTTCCTCTTTACAACCTCGCAGTACTTGGGCTGAACCTCCCTGAGGGACAGGGAAATGCAGAATTCCTCTGGCTTTTTTCAGGTTAAACTGAAAACAAAATAATTCCTCTTGTAACTCATTTAATGAACTGATTCCAGTTGCAGTTTCTGGCTAAACTGGAATAACTGTAGAAAGGACAATATTCAGTTGTTAGAGATGTGATGATGGGAATTGTGGGTTTGGATGGGAATGGAGTGATGGTGAGGGGAATCACTGGGGGTCTGTGTGTGATGGACACAGTTTTATATTGTTCAGTGTTATGCAGCTCTCCAGCCTTTCATTCTTTGTGTTTCTCTTGCTCCTGGTTCAGCTCTCAAGGATAATCTCCTGTGCAAGCACAAGGCAAAGCAGATTCCTGAAGCACAGATCCACACTTTATCCTGTTCCCTAACTGCCAGGACAGAGTCCCTGCCTTCAGACAAGTGCCAGAGCAGCATTTGTTGGTTCTGGTGTATGGAGGAATCCCTGAGCATTCCAACAGGCCATGTTTCTGTACTGTGACTGTGCTGGAAAAATCCACTTTCTGTGGGGTTTGTTGCACTGAGATGCCAGCACTTCAATAGTAGAAGCAGAATGGGATGGAATAGGTGTTGCCCACCATAAAGTGGATTCCCCCTGAGCCTCAAAGGCTTTCAGTGCTTTCAGTGGCAAAGCTTTAGCTGACTTTGGGTGCATTAAAAGGGCAGTTCAGCTGAAATCACAAATATTTCAGGGTTATACACTTGCAGCCTTGTGTGTTTTAAATTATCTTTTAACATCTTTTAACTTTTGAAAGGTTTAATTGTCGTTGCTTTCTTCTCACAGAGAGGCAGGACTTGATCCCCTGCTGGCCTGCTCACTTAGGGATTCCTGGCATGGCTTTGGAGCCATCAGCAAGGAAGCCCCATCCCTGGCAGGACTGGGCTTGGAGCAACCTGGGACAGTGGAAGGTGTCCCTGCCATGGCAGGGGTGGCACTGGGGGGTGTTTAAGATCTCTCCAAACACAAACCACTCCATCATTCCATTGCCTCATCTCTGCGGAGGCAAAGACTGCAGTTCTGTGCCATCCTCAAGGATGTGTAAGCCTGGTGATTCCAGGCCATCTCCATGTCAGAAATGCAAATAATCCCATCCAAACCCACTGTGGGATGTCACCCCTCCCTGAGGGAACCCTTTGTCTTCCTGCTTGTACAGACAGGAAATGTCCGAGTGAGCGCAATGCAAACAGAGCAGGGAACACAAACAGTGCTGAAATTTGAAGGTTAACAGGACAAGGGTTTGACATTTGAGAATTTAGCATTTCCCTTTCCAAGCAAGGCACTTCCTCAGGTCATCTGTTCTGGCTTAAACACTGGATCTGCAGACTAAGCACCAGTGAGAGCTGTTGGACTGGGGGAGTGACTCCGTGCTCGGACTGCAGGAGCACAGGCTGGGAACGGCCTCAGCCTCCCTCTGCCCTTCACAGGAAACAATTTTCATCCTAAGCTGTTTAAAATGAAGGTGTTTCTTGTCAGAAATAGAAGTTTTGGCATCCTGCCTCTTACCCCAGAATAAAAGCAATCCATAGGTGACCCTCAGTGCTGTGGCAGGGATAATCTCTCCTCATTGCTGCATTCTTCCCTTTGAATTTTTAACAAATAAATCATCAGGTGTCTTCTCTTTAGCCTTGACTTCCCCATGTCCTACCAAACCTTATTGGCTCAGGGTGGCACTTGGTGCTGGCACGTGCAGCCTGGCCCTGGGCTCAGGGCAGATTCATCATATCTCTCATTAAACCTGGTTCCTTGTGGGTTTGCAGGTTGTTTGTTCTCCACTGAAAATTGGTTCACGTGAAGCTTTAACAGGGGCCTGCAGAGTGAATTATAGAAATGAAATTGTAATTATCAGGTGATTTCATCTCTTCCCTTAAATACTTCTCCTGAACAAAGCAGCAATTCACAAAAAAAGGCTGCTCAAGTGCATCTGTCTGTGTTTTCATGATTCAGCTTCTTTGAGGATTCTTGAGCAAAACCTGTGCTGCTGCTGCTCTTCCCTGAGGCAGGAGGGTGTTAGTGGGAAGGTGTTAAAGGGCACTTTGGTGAGCTGGGCTGAATGTTTTATTTCTGAAGCAGCATCATCCTTCCTTTGTGGCTTCCTTCAGGTACTGAGTCACCAAACCAAGTGTGAAGTAGTTGTTGACTGTCAACAGCAATGTCAGGTGTCAGCTCTTGGAAATGTTCAGTCTAATGCACTTCTTTCTTCAGACAGAAAACACATTAAAAGCATAAATATTGGGCAACTTGAATAGACACAGGCTGAGCCCAGAGCTCACCTATTTAAACACATTTATGAGTAGAGCACACCCTGTGACCTGTCAGATATTGGTTCATTAAATTCGTTGAGACAGAATTTTTTTAGCTGATGATTGGCATTGATCTAATGAATTCTTCAGGAAGTATTTAGAAGATTCTAGGTCAGGAAAAGCTTCTTCCTGGAAAGGGTGGTCAGGCATTGAAGGGGCTGCCTGGGGAGGTTTGGAATCCCCATCCCTCCAGGTGCCCAGGGAACACCTGGACATGGCACTCAGTGCTCTGGGCTGGTGACAGGGTGGGGTTTGGGCACAGATTGGATTCGGTGGCCTGGGAGGGCTTTTCCAACCTCAATAATTTTATGTTTCTAAGTCTAAGAAGTAAATTTATTCCATGAACTGTCCTCCAAGTTTTGAGCTGCTGGTAAAGTTTTCTTTGCCTGTGTGGGGGCCTGATTTCAGCAGCTTGGGCTGAATAACAACGGGGGCTCTGTTTGGAGCAGTTTTTATAGAAGGGCTGTGAAGAGGCTTTGAAGCCTCTCTGGGGGGAGGGGGAATGGACTGAGTGGTTGCTTCCCTGCAGTAGGTACAGGTAGAAGCAGGTCATTCCTGCCTATGGAAAAATCCATCTTTTCTGAGCATTCAGAAAATGCTCAGAAAAGTGCTCTTCATTTTTTCAAAGGAAATTTTCAAGATTTTTGCCTTAGGAGAAACCAAATGCATATTTCATGCAAACCTCCAGATTTTGTTGGATCACCTAGGAAACAACTCTCTCTCTTTATTTTCTATAGAATAAGGCTTTTCTTCCCACTTTTCCCTTGTCACCTGTGGCACCAAGCTCCCTTGAGAGGATCATCTCTTCCAAAGGCCAGTGCCCTGCGGTGTGCAGAGGCCACTGACAGAGACCTGAAAAACTTCCTTGGAGATTTTTCACCTCTAGGCCAGACCTTCATTTCCCCCATGAGCTTGTCAGGAAGCTAAATTAGGACTGATTCGCATTTGGATCAACAATATATAAATGCAGAATGCCCAGAAGGTGCAGAGAACACAATGCTGGGAAGGACTGTTCTCCGGAAGGGAATGAGCTGTAGCTGAGAACAGAAGGCTTGTCCTTACTCCTACAAGCCCAACAGTGGGATTTGCACTGGTGTGTGTGTCCCTTCTGTGCCTGCTCCCCAGTGGGACAGTTCTTTACTTTAGTCCACAGCAGGTATTATTTACATAAATGCACTGTAGGGTGCAGGAGGCACCTGAAGTCTCTTTTGCTTGGAAAGAGCTGGAAGGACATGAGAATTCTCTCCTCAGGTGAGATGAAGTGCTGGGCCTCTCCTTTGGTACATTTCTTTAGCTGCATTTTAATACTAAAACCAGGGGAGAACCAAGAGAAAGAAGTGGAATTGAAAACATGCCTGTAGAACACCCACAATATTCCATTGGATTGAAATACACCTTTGGGGTGCTGGTCAGCAATGGCTGAAGGTGAGTCCAGGTTGGCAGAGACAAAGGACACCTGGCTTGGATCAGCAATAGTGTGGCAGTGGGAGCAGGACAGTGACTGTCCCCTGAGCTGGCAGTGCTGGGGCACCTCCAGTCCTGGGATCAGTTCTGGGCACTGCAGGGCTGGAGCATGCCCAGAGAAGGGAATGGAGCTGGGAAAGGGGCCCAGCCTGGAGAAAAGGAGGCTCAGGGGGGACCCTGTGGCTCTGCACAACTCCCTGACAGGAGGGGACAGCCGGGGCGGTCGGGCTCTGCTCCCAGGGAACAGGGACAGGAGGAGAGGGAACGGTCTCAGGCTGGGCCAGGGGAGGTTTAGATGGGATATTAGGGAAAATTTCTTCTCAGAAAGAGGGGTCAGGCAGTGGCACAGCTGCTCAGGGCAGTGGTGAAGTCCCCATCCCTGGAGGGGTTTCAAAGCCATGTGGCACCCAGGGACAGGTCAGTGGAGGAACAGTTGGACTTGGTGATGTCAGAGGGCTTTTCCAGCCTTTCTGACTCTGTGAAAGCTGAGTGTGCTTCCCATCTCTGCTTCCCAGGCAGCAGCCACAGGAACTCCTGTCCTGGGGTGGCTCTGGTGTCACAGCACCAGAAATCTGCTCTTTTTTGTCACGGGGGGCTCGGGGCTGGGGGTGGATGTGGACAACAGCCAGGCAGGGTCATGGCAGTGCACAGGGAGTGTTCACTCAGACTTCAAACAATTCACAGTAGATCAATGCCCCCAGCATTGATCTGAGCTTTGAGGGGCAGATCCAGCCTCAGGGACTGGACTTTGGTTCAGCCCCCAGGACCTGGAGCATGGAGAGCCCAGAGCTTCCCCAGATCCTGGCTGAGGAGCTGGTGCTGCTCCGCTCCAGCACCTGACATGTGGCACCAGGCACTCCTAACCTACTTTCTCTGGGCCATTCAGTGTTTCCTAGCCTTTAGGCTTTTTTCTCCCATTCATCTGCTTCCTAAAATAATCCTGGTTACTCAGCATCTCTTCCTGTGAGACTTCCCAGGCCCTCAGTCATGTTCTTCACCTTCTCTGAACCACTAGAGACTCCTTCACACTCCCCCTGGTCCTTCACAGGCTGTTCCAGGTGAGCCCATGGCTCCCAGGACGTTATTCCCATGTTACTCCTTGCCTATGCCAACATTTTGCTTTTTCTGAGCTGCCTCATGTCGTTGTGCCAAGATCTCTCCAGAGCTGTCTGAAATCATCCTCGGTTGCTTTTTCTGAGTCAGTGCCGTTAATGTAAAGCTGTCACAGAGCTCCCCAATTTGCATTTTTTGCCTTTATCTACTCTGAACTTTGTCACTGTGCTGCCTCCTGACTGAGGATATTTACGTTCTCCCGTTGTCTCCTGATTTCACCCTGGAAAATCCTATTTATGTTCATCCTCCTCATCACGTCTTACCCTTGTCTCCCCATCTCAGTTGATTAATAAATATCTCAGTGACTGTGATACACCAGTGACTCTGGTTTTGCCTCAGTAAAAAACAGTTTCTACTTTGTGTCCTACTTTCTTATGCACTTCTGACAAAACTTTGCATCCTGCCTGGTGAGTGCTCAGGGGCATCCAACAGCCTGGCTGAGGTGGAGCTGCTGGAGCTCTCCCAGGCTGGGAGAGCTGGGGGGGTTCACCTGGAGAGGAGAAGCTCCAGGGAGACCCAGAGCCCCTTCCAGGGCCTGAAGGGGCTGCAGGAGAGCTGGAGAGGGACTGGGGACAAGGGATGGAGGGGCAGAGCCCAGAACAAGGATGGCCCAAAGCCTCAGGTCTGGACTGTGCCAGCCCGTGGTGCAGCCTGGCTCTGCAGGGCAGGGTTCTCCGTGGGACCTTTGGGGTGCCAAAGGCTCATGGATAATGTGGGGACAAGAGCCTGGCATGGGCTCCACTTGGACAGGGCTTCAGCGTGGCTGGAGGCCTTGGCCTGAGTGAAGCCCTGGAATTTGCCAGGGTGCCACAGCTCTGCTGGATGCCTGGGAGTGTTGCTCCTCTGTCTCTGTTTGCAAAATGGGATTACAGGGATCATGTTCCCTTTCTACTGGTCCAAGATCTGAGGAGAAAACCTGGTTAGGAGCTGTTTGGGTTTGGGGCATTTTTGTGTGAGTTTGGGGTATTTGTTAGTTCATGGTGTTTTGTTTGTGAGTTTGAGGCATTTTTGTGTGTTTGGGGTATTTTTGTGTGAGTTTTGGCTGTTTGTGAGTTTAGGATGTTGTGTGACTTTGGGGTATTTTTGTACAAGTTTACAGTACTGTTGTGTAAGTTGGGGTATTTTTGTGTGAGTTTGGCACTTAGCCCTGCACAGTTTCATTTCCTGTGTTCCTGCAGTGATCAGTGGGACTGACAAGGTGTTTCTCTGCAGGTGAATCGCTTTAACAAGGTGGAGGACAGGGCCATTTTCATCACTGACAGACACCTGTACAAGATGGACCCCATGAAGCAGTACAAGGTGATGAAGACCATCCCCCTCTACAATGTGAGTACAGCGCTGGGGATCCTCATCTGGGGCTCTTTCAGGGCAGTGTCTTTACTCTATAGCTCTATTTTCATATCCATAAAAAGGAAAAAATCCTTGGCTTGCAGTTTCTAATATATTTAATGTCTTTATAACAGTTACAGTGCAATTATTGCAATACCAAAGCATCAGGGTGGGAATGTTGGGGTGTCCTGGACAGGGCCAGGAGTGGACTGGATGATCCTGGTGGGTCCCTTCCAACTCAGGATATTCCATGGTTCTACGATTCTGTGATCATGTTAACTTTTAATTTTGGTGCATAAAATAAAAGCTAAACCCCAAACTGCCTCTTACAATTCTCTGCTCCCTCCCTGTTTCAGTTTTCTTTGCTGTGTGGAGGATCCTGGCCCTGGAAAGGGTTGGCATCTTAGAGCAGCTTTTGGCACTATTCCTGTGTCTCTGAGGGTTTGCTTGATCCTTCAGGTCGTGCTTGAATGTATTTATTTAATTTTTTTTAATATTTGTTCATGTTTAACGTAAATCTTGCCAAAGCTAAACTCAGAATTACGGTGAGGTCTGGCCTTGGGGGTAGCAGGGTGGAGCTGCCAGTGGATTATCAGGGATGGAAGGGGGTGGGCAGCACCTCAGCTTTGCTCCCCAGCATCCTGGAGCAGGGATTCAGCTGCCTGCTCATCTCCCTCAGCCTGAGGTGACAGTGCTCTGGTTATCTCCAACCTCCAGAGCCTGCCTGGCTGCTGGGAAGTGCCCTGCACGTTTTTACTGGGCTGTTTGCATTTGGAGAAATGACAAACCTAGCATTTCTGTATTGCTGGGAGGGCAGGGATGGGATTAGGGTGAGGGTGAAATCTCATCTGCAGATGTGGAGGGGATGATTAGCTCTGGCTGCATCCACAATGCTGGGTTTAGAGCCTCCTCCTGCCCTCCTTGCTGGGCATCAGCCTCAGCTGGGCAGCCAGCACAGCACATCCATGGAGTAGCTACTCCCAGTAGGAATCCTGGCTGCAGCAGGCAGTGTCTCCATGGCAGTGCCTCTTGTTTTGAAAGGAAGCTGCCCTGAGCAGCTGCAGGAGCTTTTCCTGGCTGCTGTTCTGTCCCAGCACCGGTGTCTCTGTGCTCAGAGGGGCTGGCAGCACATCCTGCTGTGTGCCCAGGGGCTGTGTGCCCCTGCAGAGCAGGGTGCAAACACCCCCAGCCTGGTGAAAACTGGGGTGCAAACACCCCCAGCCTGTGCAGAGCAGGGTGCAAACACCCCCAGCCTGGTGAAAACTGGGGTGCAAACACCCCCAGCCTGTGCAGAGCAGGGTGCAAACACCCCCAGCCTGGTGAAAACTGGGGTGCAAACACCCCCAGCCTGTGCAGAGCAGGGTGCAAACACCCCAGCCTGGTGAAAACCAGGGTGCAAACACCCCCAACCTCCCAGCAGAGCTCAGACACCCACACACTCACAGCCTTTTAGCAGAGGGGTTTTCCACACCTGATTTTCCAGGTGTTTTTTGGTGATGTGGATGAGGTGGGATTTTGTCCATCAGGATTTCTTGCTATTGGTTTCTCTACCCTTATCTTAACCACTGTCCAGGTCACTGAAATTCGCTGATTACAGGACTAATGAGAGATAAATCTGTGTTTATCACACGTTTAGAACAATGTCTGTTTTACCTGTGTGCCTGTTGGGTGTAAAGGTGCAGATTGTACATTTACAGCAGCACAAGACCAGATCATTTGTTGGTCACCTGAACATTTCCCTCTGAAACCCTTAATGCCTTAAAAATTAGAGGTGAGCACATCAGGTACAATTTCAGGTTACTCATAGAATAGCTGTTACTAAGAAATGTCAGTTATTGTTTTTTCACCAGTAAAAGGTGTGTGTAAAATAGAATATCCATTCCTATAGAGACCCCTAGGGCAGGCTCTGTGGTGGTTCTGTGTTGGCTCAGTGTTGGTTGTATTTTTGACTCAATGTTTGTTGTATTTTTGGCTGTATTTTGGCTCAGTGGTGGTTGTATTTTGGCTCAGTGTTGGTTGTATTTTTGGCTGTATTTTGGCTCAGTGTTGGTTGTATTTCAGCTCTGTGTTGGTTGTATTTTTGGCTGTATTTTGACTCAGCGTTGGTTGTATTTTGGCTCAGTGTTGGTTGTATTTTGGTTCAGTGTTGGTTGTATTTTTGGCTGTATTTTGGCTCAGTGTTGGTTGTATTTCAGCTCTGTGTTGGTTGTATTTTTGGCTGTATTTTGACTCAGCGTTGGTTGTATTTTGGCTCAGTGTTGGTTGTATTTTGGTTCAGTGTTGGTTGTATTTTTGGCTGTATTTTGGCTCAGTGTTGGTTGTATTTTGGCTCTGGGTTGGTTGTATTTTTGGCTGTATTTTGACTCAGTGTTGGTTGTATTTTGGCTCTGTGTTGGTCATGTGGCTGCTTTGCAGTTCCTCCAGACAAGAGCAGTTAATGGTCTGTGCAGATAGGTCTCTTGCTCTGAGAATTCTCACATTTCTGCAGCTATAAATCACTTTTATTGGTAGATCTGCAGTTATTCCCTTCAGTAACCTACCACAGGGATTCTTGGCCAGACAGTTTCTTTGACCTGAGCAGGAGTCCTTGAGATTCCGGGGGTCTTGGAGTGCTTGGCACAGGAGGGATGGGTCCAGGAGATCCTGTGCTGCCCCATACAGTTGTCAAGGTAACATTCCAGGATGGAAATCTGATTAAAACAAGCTTTGGTAGATTCTGTGGTGTAAAATTCCAGCTCTGTTGGCCACAGCCTCTCCCTGTACCTGCTGCTCCTGCCCTGTGTCCTGGGGTGGGCACTGATCCCACTGATGGGTCCAGAGCCCCCTGAGCTGCAGGAAGGGGAGAGGAGGAGTGTTTGGGGTGTCTTTGATTTACACACAGGACACAAAATATTTCATAGAATAATGAAATTGAGTTTGGATTGGAAAGGATCTTAGAGCCCACTCAGTGCCACCCCTGCCATGGGCAGGGACACCTCCCACTGTCCCAGGCTGCTCCAAGCCCTGCCCAGCCTGGCCTTGGGCGCTGCCAGGGATCCAGGGGCAGCCTCAGCTGCTCTGGGCACCCTGTGCCAGGGCCTGCCCACCCTCACCGGGAAGAATTTCTTCCTAATATCCCATCTAAACCTAATCTCTTCCAGTCTGAAACCACTCCATTTCTATTTCTCTTGCCAGGATTTCTCAGATTTAACTCTGGCAAACAGTCAATCCCATCGAGCAGTTGTTTGTTCCTTGTTGTAGTTATGTTTTATATTTGTTAGCTGATATTTATTTGTGTTGTCTTTCCACTCCTGAACTGCCTTGCACACTCTCCCCATTTTTCTGTGCCTGACCCCTCCTTTCATGGAAGCCCTTCCACCATGTGAGGGAGACAGTGGAAGGAGCTGATCAGTGATGCAGAAATTTCTTCCTTTTTGGGAAAAGAGCAATGGTTTGAAATGCTCTGAATGTTTTTTGAGGAGCAAATGGACATTAATGACACCAGTAGTGATGTGTATCCGTGGAGCAGCCCTGTCCTACGTGTGGATGAGTGTTCTGTGGGAAGAGGGGACCAGGCTGGAATCCTCTGCCTGCTCCCTGTGCTGCTCCCTGTCAGCGTTTCAGAAGCACCCTGTCAGCACAGCAGCATCCTCAGGGGTGCTGTTTCCATGGAGATCTCACTGGAGACAGTCAGCTGATGGCTGCTACAAACAAACTTGTTTTCAGCCAAGGAAATCACTCCCCATCTCCCATAGCCAGGTTTGCCTGGCCGTGGTTGGAGTCCCTCCTGTCCCTGCACAGGGACACGGAGAAGGGCTGGGAACTAAGCCAGCTTTGATTTGGCTTAGATGGAAGGAAGGAGTTTTTAAAGTGAGGGTGGTCCTGGCACAGAGTGCCCAGAGCAGCTGTGGCTGCCCCTGGACCCCTGGCAGTGTCCAAGGCCAGGCTGGACAGAGCCTGGAGCCACCTGGAGTAGTGGAAGGTGTCCCTGCCATGGCAGGGGTGGCACTGGGTGATCCTTAAGGTCCCTTCCACCCAAAGCATCCCATGGCTCTGGGTGAGGAATGTGCCATTCTCTACACAACTGAAAAACAGCAGCTTCCATGTCAGCCCTGCTGGTTTCTGCATGTGGAGATGCTGATTTGGGGAATTCTCTGTGTGGATTTTTCATCTGCCAGCACTCTGACATTGCCTCAGAGTGCCAGTACACAGTGACCTTTTTGTTCCTACCTGAATTAAAACCGAACAGGTAGTGGCTGAGAGGAATTAAAAGGCACCCAAGCAGCAGAAAGGCTC
>VYXD01000878.1:45374-60994 GCA_013397195.1 Hylia prasina | reverse complement strand
TTACTTTATTTTATTCTATTTACTTTATTTTATTCTATTTACTTTATTCTATTTATTTTGTCCCATGTATTATATTCTGTCTATTTTATCCCATCTATTATATTCTATTTGTTTTATTCTGTTTTCCTTTCTCCTTTCCCTTCTTTGCTGTACTTGCCTTTTGAGGGGGTTTTTTTTGCCCTCGTTACACTTTTTTTCCCCAGCAGAGATCCTTTTTTTGCTTTCTCTTATATTCATCTGAGTAACCTGTGGTCCCATATTGCCCCTCCTAAAAATTCCCTGGTTTTCCTTTGTGAGATGATGACAAAGCTTTTGATGAGCCAAGTGCAGTTATTTAACAGACAAAAAGAAAATGCCAGAAAATAAAAACCCCAAACCAAACCCTTGCAACTTTTTATTTTGTCAGAACAGCCAGACCTNCCAGCTTTGATTTGGCTTAGATGGAAGGAAGGAGTTTTTACAGTGAGGGTGGTCCTGGCACAGAGTGCCCAGAGCAGCTGTGGCTGCCCCTGGACCCCTGGCAGTGTCCAAGGCCAGGCTGGACAGAGCCTGGAGCCACCTGGAGTAGTGGAAGGTGTCCCTGCCATGGCAGGGGTGGCACTGGGTGATCCTTAAGGTCCCTTCCACCCAAAGCATCCCATGGCTCTGGGTGAGGAATGTGCCATTCTCTACACAACTGAAAAACAGCAGCTTCCATGTCAGCCCTGCTGGTTTCTGCATGTGGAGATGCTGATTTGGGGGATTCTCTGTGTGGATTTTTCATCTGCCAGCACTCTGACATTGCCTCAGAGTGCCAGTACACAGTGACCTTTTTGTTCCTACCTGAATTAAAACCGAACAGGTAGTGGCTGAGAGGAATTAAAAGGCACCCAAGCAGCAGAAAGGCTCTTGCAGCCACATCTCCCCTGCAGTGGTGAACACAATAAAGGATGTTCTGCAGAAGCTGAGGATTTTTTCCTGCTCTTTAAGCAGGGCCAATATTAATGTTGGTAAATACTGAGATAAGCACCTTCTCTGAAATTATTTCTTTTGTGTTGCACTTATTCGCTCACAGAGCCTTCGCTCACAGTGGGGAGGGGTGAAATGGGAAGATTTTGAAGGGCTCTTGGCCTCCTAACAGGGTTCTGTTGAATAATTAATGTTTAAATTGCCTTTTCAAATCCGACACTGCGACTTGTTCATCTTTCACACTGGCTGCACATTTAAAACCTTGATGGCAGCAATCCCTGTGGTGCTATTGTGCTCACAGGAGGGTATTTAAGCATGCAAATTAATTTTTAGGGACACCATAAAGCCAGGCAGCTGTTAATGCCTGTGCATGAGGTGGAGCTTGTTTGGAAAGCATTTCATAACCCCAGAATAGCCTGAACAGAGAATAAACTCCACCTGTGCTGGTGCAACTGGTAGCAGGAGGGCCCTGCCCAGGGTTCCAGGATCAGCAGCTGCTGTCCTTCAGTTCCTGGGTAACAAAGCAGCAAAATCCCAGGGACTGGACCTTGTGTGGAGTCTTATCCCAAAACAGAGCACAGACCACGCTGCTGTGGGCTGGGCTTTTCTGGGGTGTGTGAGGCATCCAGAGCTGCTGGAACAGCTTCCTTGGAAATAACACGTTGTGGCTGCTGCAGCCAAGCCAGGGAGCAGCCTGAGCCCCCAGGATCTGGGGGCTGACAGGAGCTGGGCATCTCCAGCTGGATTGGTGCTCACTCAGCTCTGGGGGACACAGGAGCCTTTTCCCCTAAACAAGGGAATAATGAGACTTGAATTTCAATGAAATGGTTTCTGGGTGCCTCTCACTTGTAGGGTAATGGGGCTTCCCTCTGCAAAACCCTGGATGGCTCAAAGGAGCCCTTTAATGGACAGGGAAAGTCCTCTGTGTTCTCTCTGTACTCATCATCCTNAATAAAAACCCCAAACCAAACCCCTGCAACTTTTTATTTTGTCTGAACAGCCAGACCTTAATCCATGCCTTAACATGGTAATCCTTGTGGCCTTGCAGGGTTTGCAACTCAAATTCTTCCTAAATTCTTGTGTTCCCTGCAAATCACAGGGGCACTGAGTTTTCAGGCTGAAATAGACCTTTAAAATCATCAAGCCAAACCACATCCTCCAGTGCTACATCCACACATCTTTTGGACACTTCCAGGGATGGAGACTCCACCCCTGCCCTGGGCAGCTGTGCCAGGGCTGGATACTCCTTTCAGTGAAGAAACTCTCCCAGTATCCCACCTGACCCTCCCCTGGCACAACCTCAGCCCATCAGACACCTTTGGTTTCCCAGCATGAGTGGGTTTGAAGATTCTGTTGGGCAGACTCCTGAGGAATGTGGGATTCAGTGGTGTTGTCCAGGGAGGTTTTGGGGAGAGCTTTTTCCTGGGGCTGTTGGGAGAGCAGCTGGTGCCATCCGTGGTGAGTGCCCCATGGCCCTGGGGAGGGAGAGGGGCACAGCAGGGACACAGGAGCTGCTGGGAGCCATCTCAGGCTGAGGGGTGACACTTCCAGGCTGGGTGGGGACACTCCTTCACATCTCCCAGGCTGCTGAATTCCACAAAGCTGCTGTTGTTTCACCTTGCTCAGCTGCTGGGGGAGCACCCACCCACTGCCACCCCTCAGCTCCATGGAGGTTGGGAGCGTCCTGGAGAGGAGAGAACCAGCCTGGCAGTGGCAAAGGCACAAGGAATCTTGGAATGGTTTGGGTTGGAAGCACCTTGAAGCCCATCCAGTACCACCCCTGCTGTGGGCAGGGACACCTTCCACTATCCCAGGGTGCTGCAAGCTCTGTCCAGCCTGGCCTGGGATGCTTCCAGGGAGGGAGCATCAACATTTTTATATCAGCACACCCAGCGTTGTTCTCCCTTTCTCTCCACAGCTGGTGGGGCTGAGTGTCTCCAATGGGAAGGACCAGCTCGTGGTGTTCCACACCAAAGACAACAAGGATCTCATCGTTTGTCTCTTCAGTAACGACCCCTCCAGCGACAGCAGGATCGGGGAGCTCGTGGGAGTCCTGGCCAGCCACTTCAAGAGGTCAGTGCTGGGGCTGGGCTGCTGGACACCCATTCCAAAGTGCCAGATCACCCCTGGGGTCACTGGTGCTGGGCTCCAGCTGGAGCTGAGGTACTTCACTGCAGTCCTGGAATACCAGTGACCCTTCTTCCTGGCATTTTTGGGACACATTTTTTACCTACAACGCTTTGTTGCCTCTTCTGCCTTCCCTGTATGTGTGTGACAGCCACAGGTGTTTGGGGGACAAATATCACTGAAGGTGTACTTGGAGTGTGTCACAATGGCTTCTGAGGGCTTCCTACAGCCAAACTCTTCATATTTAAAATTAAGAGGGAGCTTTTCTTTGCTCAGATTGCCCCCCCTGCCCCAGTACCAGCAGGTGGTCTATTGGTTGAGCTGTGCAATGTCATCTCTGCTCCCTGAAGTCTGTCTGTCTTGTAAATCCCTGAGCCAAAGCTGGTGATTGGGTATGGGGGTGTGTGGGATTGAGCTCCTGGAGCAGCAAGAGTCACCTGGATCCCAGGAGTGAATTCCAGGCTGCCCACACCAGCACCTGGCAGTGGCTGCACTGCAGCCACAGAAAGGATCTCCGGGGGGAAACAGGGTGTGGAGTGAGCAGACCTTAAAGTGGAGTCTTTATAGGTAAATCTTCATACAGAGCTGTGAGTGGCAGCAAAATGAGAGGGAATTTTGGTCACTTTAGGTCCCTGGGTATTTTTCCATGAATTCGAGAAGATTGTGCTGGTCCAGCCCCCTCTCACTACCACGGTGTTAAGTTCAGGACTGGCCCTGCTTCCAGAGGCAGGGGTTGAGTCCTTTGGAAATGAATTCTCAGCATTGGCATAACCTGTTTGGGGAGATTCAATGCTGCAAAGCAACAGAAAACATTCTCTGGTTTTGCTTTTACTGAAATATTCCATGTCAAAGGCAGCTGGTCTTGCAGGCTCAGGAGATTCTGTGATGCAATGCACTTTATTTGGGAATCCTGGAAGTCCCTGGAGTTCTTCGGGTGGCTTATGTTCCTCAGGGCCTTGCCAGGTTTCTGATGTGGGGACGGGCTGTGACACTGTTGGTGACACTCCAGCTCCCATGTTCAGTGTCCAGTTACCCAAAATTGCTTTTCCTTTTGCTCAGATGGGTCCCTCAAGCACCAGCCCTTGTGGCACCTGTCCCCACACAGCCTCAGGCAGAGGTGCTTCATTTTAACAAAGGATGTTGTGACCACGAGCCTGAAACATTGCACTGTTCTCCTGAAGGTGGAAACTGCTGATTTCCAGTTTCTTTCACTGATTTTAATAATGACATTTCTATCTTTAAAAAGAATTAGGTTTAAGCTATTCACTGTCTATAGGAGAATGGCAGTTAAATACATGTATGTGCTGATATCAGCTCCACCTAAGACAATATTAGCATTATTTTAGTGCTTCAAATCTCATCACAGCTGGGTAAATGGGAGAGCTGGTGTAGAAGCCCATTTTTCTCCAACATCCAATAAAAGTTTCCTGGATGAAGGGCAATGCACAGGACAGCTTTCCCAAATATATAAAAGTCATGGTTTCTCTCTTCAAAGCAATATCTGTAAATCAAAACACTCAGGGATATATTCATGTTTTCCATCCCGCTCCATTTTCCCAGCGTCACAAACTGCTGTCAGTGAATGGGATTAGCTGACCCCTTGCTGGAGAGGCCCTGGGGGAATTCCTCATTAGCCGGGATTAGCCGCGGGTCGTGTGCCTCTGGCAGGGCTCGGCTTTCCCTGTCCTGCCTCAGGAGGTGCTCGCTGTGAGCTGACACTGGAGCCAGCACGAAAATCTCGAGCCTGAAAGTTCAATTGCTTGGAAGATCCCACCGCTGGTGGGGGTTAAAAGCTCTGCTCCACCCGGGGTGTGGGAGCAGCTCCTGTGGGTTCCGGGCCATCTCTGAGCATTAAAAGCAATTTCCAGCCATCTCAGCAGCCATCCTGAATCCCTGCTGGGCTGAGGTGTCACAGGCACCTGTGCTTGTGTGGGGGGTAGGTAATGATCCTTTAACTGCTCGTGTAATAGAGTCATGTGGGTTCAGTGCCATTCTGTGTTATAGGAAAGGGGAGGAGGAGGCTGCTGGTGTCACCCGAGCTGGGAACACCCAAACCTTCTCACTCAGATGCTTTCTATCAGGTTTTATTATTTATTCCAAACTCTTTGAACTAGGAACTTCAATGCTGACACATCTATTTGGGAATTTTGGATATTGTTAGCAAGAAATAGTTTGGACATTTTAGGACAATTGTAGAGGTGACATTTCTCAATGCTGCATTCTGCAGCTGCTTTTGGGCACAAAGGCTTCACACTTGGGAATGTTTTGTCTGAGTTTACATTTCTTTGCATCACCCTTGAAAGCTTCATGAAGCTGTGTCTTTTTAAAGTTATTCCTGGTAGGAATTGTCTTACTTTGAGTTTGTGGTTCACAAGTAAGTGTTTATACAGGGGAAAACTAACATGAGGCTTCTGTGAGCTGTAACATTTTTTATGGAGTTAACAGGAGTTCAAGTCACACTCCTACTGAGTCAACTGGATTTGGGTTTTTTTTTACAATGCAGCTGAATTCCCAATAGAAATGATGGGAAGCTGGATGAGGTGTTGACGTAGTGGCCACAGTAAGTTCATGTCTGCCTGCAAAGCAGCGTGTGGTGTCCATGAGCCTGAGTTCCCCTGGGCGTTTCCTGGCTGTCTCCACCGCAGGGATGAGCATCTCCTGCCAGAGCCCAGGTGAGCTGGGATCCAGCGAGTCCCTGGAATAGCTGGGAAGACCCAGTGGTCCCTTGCAGGAGCAGGTGTGTGAAATCTGGAGCATGTTTGTGCCCTTGGTGCCCAGCAGGAAGCAGAGGTGCAGTGCAGTAACTCAGAGCTCAGTGCCCTGGTCCTTGGGTTGCCAAGGCAGGGAGTTCACCCACAGCCTCCCTGCCGGTGCTGGGGCTCTGGAGAAAGGGATTTGCCCTTTCCATTTGACATCCTCACAGCCCCTCAGGCTCCAGAAGATGTCTGGAGTGATCAGTGCAGGGCCCTGAGGACTTTCTGGGTGCCCTTCACATGAGATGACCCAGCCGTGGTCGCCTCCCTGTGCTTTCACCGTGCTGTGACCCCACCCGTGTCAGTCCTCCCCGTGTGGGTGATCTGAGCCCTGGGGGTGCTCAGGCTGCTCAGGTGTCCCCAGGGAAGGTGCCCAAGGCCCATCCTGTTCCCAGGGGTCATTCCCTGCCCGGGGGAGCAGGCAGGGTTTGTTCTGCCTGCCTGCCCACGTGCTGGGATCAGGGAGGTGCTGCCCTGCTCACCAGTGCTCTCTGTTCCCTAATCCCCACATTGTCTGCAGCGCAGCCCTTGGGCTCCTTCCAGCAGTCCTGGAGGGAAGGGGGAGGTAAAAGAGCAGTCAAAAGCAATCCCTGCAGAATTCCAGCAGAAAATCACTCGCCTAAGGATAATTTTATATTTTCCATAGTGCTTTGGGACCTGTCAGCCAATTTTAATCATTAGTGTGCCCTGGATTCATTTCCCTTAGTTCTGAGGCCTTACCCTGGGGCGTTGCCTCTGGTACTGATGGAGCAGGAATTCACACAGAGGGATCTCAGGCTGCCCCAGGGGCTGTGGCTGCAGGTCCTGCTCCACACAGGGCTCCTGGTGATCCTCAGTAAGATCACGTCCCCTCTGTCCCTTGCTCCTGCCCTTGGCACTGTCCTTGTGCTCCATCCCTGCATCTCACTGCATGAGTGAGGGGGCAGCAATTTCTTTGGTTGGGGAAATGGAGAGGTTTGGGTGTTGGATTTTGTGTCACCTGCACGTGTGTCACTGTAACATGGGAATGTGGCTGTGCAGGTGGAATTTATACGTAAATTACATATTTAAATTGGGGAAAATCCATGTATATACATAGATAGGCACATATCTCAGAATCCTGAGGTGGTTTGGGTGGAAGGGACCTCAAAGCCCATTCAGTCCCACCCCTGCCATTGGCAGGGACACCTTCCACTGTCCTGGGTGGCTCCCAGCCCTGTCCAACCTGGCCTTGGACAATTCCAGGGATCCAGGGGCAGCCACAGCTGCTCTGGGCACCTGTGCCAGGGCCCAGAATATCTGCAAGAACTGGGGGGAAATATGTTTATGTTTACAAATGTAGGAAATTCTATGTATGTACATCTATGTACAGAGGTGTAAAAAAACCTGGGGGAAATCTGTGCCCTCAGCCTTTCCAAACCAGGTGAAACAGGCCCAAGTTTGCTGGGAGGTCCCCAGGTTTTCCAGGCTTCCCTTCCAAGCCAGACTTGCCTGGGGAAGCACATCCCAAAACACCTCTGTGCCTCCCTCAGCACACGGGGATACAAGTGGCATTAAAGTTTTTTCTGTTGAATTCTGAGCAGAGCAGGAGCCTGGGAGGGGAGAAGTGAGGTCACACCTCGGTGGGGTCACCAGAGGCTGCTCCTCCCTTGAGGTGGGTGTAGGGAAGCCAAGGCTGAGCTGGGGCTGGAGGAGACGCCTCAGGACATTCAGAAAAGCCTTTTTTGGGGAAAAAAGAGCACTTTGACTGCTTCCCTGGTATTCAAAGCTTCAGCCATAGAGCTGGAACTGCTGCAGATTGGGGATGAAGCGTTATTCCCTTCACACCCTGCGCTGCAGAAGTCACTGTCAGGTAAATCCTCCCCAGAACTGCAGCAATTTGGGGAGGTTGGAGCTGTTTGGTGCAAAGAGAAGAACTCAGGGATGAATGTTTTTGGTGTTTTGCTCTTTGCACCAGTGGTGGCAAACAAATTTTCTGCAAACACAGTGAAGTGTGAGGGTTTAAATGCTGCCATGATCTCTGAGGTGGTGTTTGAGGTGATGCTCCAGAGCTGAGCAGTGATTTTGTTATTTATTTAGTCTGAATGTGGAGGAGTTTGTCAGGGAGATGGAGACAAACAGCCCATAAATACCCATTTCCAGGGGTTTGTCAGGGAGATGGAGACAAACACCCCATAAATACCCATTTTCAGCTCACTGTGTGAGAGCAGGAGCATTTGGTACATTTTTGCTCTGTAAACAAAGCCAGAGGAGATTCAACTTGGGGTGATTTTGATTATTTAGGAAAAAAATGCTCAGCTCAGTGATGAGCCTGGTCTGGAACACAAATCATTTGATTAAAATAGATTCAAGATTTTTATTTGATTTTTTTTTCCACTGATGTGGAGAGATAAACCTTTGGCTCAGGCCCAGGAATCAGATGATCAGGGGTTAAACCTTCAATTTGTTATATAAAGATGCTTTTTCCTATCAAAACTGGACTGATTTTAATCAGTTTAAGATTGTTCCTTTCTTTTAAAGCTGTTTACCTTTCTCTGGTAGGAACCTTGATTAACTGCTGATATTCAGGGAACTAAGCCAGGAGCATCCTCTGTGTAGCCAGGGACCATGGGAGGGGACCATGGGGATAGTAATTAGGGATTTTTGGGACAAAGGAAGGAGGAGGAGCCCAAACTGGTTCAGGAGAACACGAGCATGGCTCCCAAAGCCTCTCCCTGAGGAAATAACCATGTCCTGGGGCAGAGCCTGTCCTCAGAGGAGAGGTGGCATCCCTGGCATCACATGGATCTGTCCCTTAAGCTTTGAGGAGATCCCTGGGTCACAGCCAGGGCTGAGGGAGCTCCATCATTTTTAATCATAATCCATTTTTAGGCAAGAGATGCTGGGTTTTGGATGAAGCCTGAACCCCCAGGTAGCAGCTTTTAAGCACCAAGTGTTTGACCCTGCAGAAGGGCAGTGGCAAAAGGAAAACAGTTTCCTTATACAGAACAAATGGGGAAATAAACAAACTGGAAAAAATGGCCTAATTCTCTTGGCTTGTCTTCATGATTTCAAAAATATTTCTCGGCTTTAACTAAGATTTCCCTTTGATTTGTGGTGTTTATAAAGTTGGACAGGGCTTGGAACCACCTGGGATAGTGGAAGGTGTCCCTGCCCGTGGCAGGGGGTGGCACAGGGTGATCCTTTTGGTCCCATCCAACCCAAGCCATTCCATGATTCCCCAGTAATCATCTCTGGTAATTCTTCTGTCAACTTTGCAGTTGTAACTTGGGTTAAAGAAATGAGAGAAATGATTTTTCCTTGGGAAAACAAAGATTTGTTGTTTTGAGTGACTCCAAGGCACAAAGAGGTGGAATTACAGCACCCTGATGAGACTCTGTCTCTGGTTTAATTCTTTTACATCCTGGAAAACTCTTGTTGCAACTGAGTTTTTCCAAACACTTGTCCTGTGGGAAGGGAACTCATCAAGGAACTTGGAAGAGGATCATTCCCTTCTTAAAACCCATCTTGCACTGCTGCTGCTGCTCATCCTCCATCTCTGAGTGTGTCCCTGGCCAGGGGAGCCTCCCCAGCTCACATTCCTGTGGAAAAGTAGGTTTTTGTTACACTTCTCAATGTGTCCCTGACATGGAAAAAAATATTTGTCTCCCTCAGTCCTGGATGTGTGATACTGAGAACACAGAGAGCTCAAGGGAGGGGTTTGGGCTCTCACCAGGCTGATGAGTTGGTGTGAATCCTTTATCTGAGTCCCAGCCTCTGCATCTACAAGTCAATTCTTGTGTCTGATAACATAAATAGTAACAATTAATTGTATTTCATGGCCTTCCTTTGAGTTCAGAGAGGTTTGTTGGTCAATTTTCCTTCCCTAATCCGCTTGTGTCCTGCTACCATTGTGTGTCAGCACCAATTTTGTCCAAAACTCTCTGGAAAGAGGATTCTGTTTTATTCCTTTTTATCTTTTATTGCAGCATCCCTGTGTAACTTTGGTGTTTTCCCTTCTCTAAGCAGCTTCTGGATGCTAAAGCTCCGTGTCCAGGGTCCTCCTGGGAGGGAGCTCCTGGTAAAAATGAAGTTACTGGGGCTTGAGGTGCTGAAGGAGATTGAGATTCCCATGGGGTGGCTTGGGGTTTCCTGGAATTGTTTTGTGTTCAGGAAGTCTTCCCCAAGGCACTTAAAAATTATGGATTACTTTGGGAATTTGGACCCAGTTTTCCTCAGTAACTGTAATTCCTGGGAAATAGATGTCCAGTGACCCAAAAATCCTCTTCAGTGACCAGAGGTGCTGTCCACTGTCCAGAGGTGCTCCCCAGAGATGCAGAAATCTTCTCCAGCCCACCACCCCAGTGTGATATTATACAAATGATGTTTGCTCTTGCTGCCCTTCTGCAGAGTTCTTTGTGTTTCCTTCTGTGTCTCCTTCTGAAGGATCTCCCAGGTTAAACAGGTGAATCCTTTCCATTCTTGGACAAGCTAGAGCACTAGGGTGAAACTGGATTTTTTGTGGTCTGGGGGGAAAAAACAGCACTGAGACTGTCAGAAGAGGTGAGACAGTCCTAGAGCAGAAAATTCAAAGCCATCCTCCTCCTGCTCCTTCTGCCCTTCCTGCTCTTCTTGCTTCTCCCTCAGGGTTTTAGAAGCCTCAGACCTCTAAATATGAACATTTTATTTTTAGAGCCCTCAGCATTTTCTGTGTCATTTTATGAGGCTCTGTCCAGCTCCCTGCTCTCCTTGAGACATTTATGATCAGAAATTAATGCAATCAAGGTAATCACTCCTGAGGATCTGGAATTCCTGCATCCCACAGCTGCTCTTCCCAATCCAGCTTCTTTTTTGGTGCTGGGAACTGGGGATTTCCTCCAGCACAGGCAGTGATGTGGGCATAGGAAAATGGAAGTTTCTCATATTAGAGCCCTCTTCTGGCTCTGTTCAGTGTATTTATCATCACAAATTATTATTTTCAATCCTGAGCTGCAGCTCTCGGCACTCATTCAACACTTGGAAAGTTTGACACGAATCCACACTTTTTCTTTTCCTGGAAATGTTCAAAAGCCACGTGGATTTGGCACTTGAGTGCTGAACAGGGTGGTGGTGCTGGATTGACAGTTGGACTTGATGATCTTAAAGGTCTTTTCCAGCTTTAATGATTCTGTGATTCCATGAACCATCACCCCGCCCCCATTAACAACCTGACAGGAGAAGGAAGCGTCTCCTAAAAAGTGTTGGATGGTACCAACATAGCCCCAAATCCTCTGCTGCATCCCAAAATCACAGAATCCCAGAATGGTTTGGGTTGGAAGGGACCTTAAGGAGCACTGAGTGCCACCCCTGCCCTGGGCAGGGACACCTCCCACTGTCCCAGGGNTCTGCAGGTGGGGCCTCACCTGAGTGGGCACAGGGGACAATCCCTGTGCCCTGGTGCCCAGGCTGTGGGGTCAGCCCAGGACAGGGTTTCTGGGCAGGGCCATGCCCAGCTCTGCCCCGTTAGTCCCCGGGGTGGGTTCAGTGTGTGGCTGCCACCATGAGGGGTGTCCATGGTGCTGACCTTGCCCTTGGCTTGTTCTCCCCAGCCCAGCTCCGGAGCCCCTCCCTCCCTCCCTGAGCAGATGGCCCTGCCTGGGCTGCCCTGCCTGGGCTGCCCTGCCTGGGCTGCCCTGCCTGGGCTGCCCCTCCTGGGCTGCCCTGCCTGGGCTGCCCTGCCTTGGCTGCCCCTCCTGCACTGCCCTGCTTTGGCTGCCCCTCCTGGGCTGCCCTGCTTTGGCTGCCCTGCCTGGGCTGCCCTGCCTTGGTTCTGGGTCCAGCCTTGCCAGGCTGGCACAGCCCGGGTGCCCCAGCAGCTGCCCTGGCACCACGGGCTGGGCACTGGGAGCAGCCCAAAGCTCAGCCACACGTGGATGTTCTGGGCTGATCTGGGGAGGGGGTTGAGATTCCTGCCATGTGCCCTCTGTGCTGAAGCAGAGGGATGTTGAGCTGGGGAGCAGCTCCTGGGGAGGGATAATCCCCCTGGCTGCAGTCTGGGTGTGCAGCCCTGAGCTGCTGCTGCAAACAGCCAGGTTTGGACCCAAAACGGACACACATGGATTTTGGTGTCCACACAAAGCTCCCAACTTGTGTGGCTTCTGCTGTGGTCAGTGCTCAGCACTTCTGGTGCCACTGCTGTGGGATCCCAACCCAGACCTGTTCCTGGCCCCTCCCTGGGCTGGCAGCACCAGGAGCTGCTCACAAAGCTTCAGGCACAAAAAATGGCTCCTGGGTGATGCTAAAATATTACCAGGAGTTGTGCAGCCCCTTTGTTCCCAGTGAGACACTCCAGGCTGGGTTTCCCACCTTGGCTCTCATTATTCCCAATAAAGGTCTTGGTGTGCTCCATGGGCCAGAGCCTGAGCCAAACTTAGGAAAAGCTTTGCCTTTAACTGCACTCCTTCAGTTTGGAGAGACTCTCGGTATCAGTCCCAAAAGAGGTTTCTGTAAAAATGAGGTCAGCAGTGGTTTTCAAGGCCTTAATATTTTTAGGGACATGGAAATTTAATAAAATAAAGAGGATCAGTAGGTTGGTCATGTTTGAAACTTATTAAGAAGGTAAAGATGCACTATTCTCTTTAATATTCAAGGGAATATTAAATGTTGATATTGATTAATATATTGGATATTTGATCCAGCCACTTTTTACATTCTTACATAAAACAAAGTATCATGAAAATACACATTAACAAAACTTTCCTGCTCTTCTGCTCTGTGGCATCTTCAGCAGAGCCAGAACTGCTCTTTTCAGCTTCCTTTCCTCCCATTCTCCTCTGGCCCAGCTCATTGCATCTCCTGAGCTCAGATTTGAGTTGTTCTGCAAAAGGCATTGGTGTTTCTGTGACTGCTCTGTCAGAAGTCATTGGGATCCCAAAAAATTATTCTATTTAAAGACTTCAGTCTATTTAGTGATTCTAATTAGTGATTTTTGACATAACTCAAGTGTTGTGTTGAGAGGGGAGGTTTGGGTTTTTTCTGGATGGTGTGGAGGATCTCACTGATAAAACCTGAATGTGCTGAAGACCCTAGCTTGGGGCTTGGCATTTTTGGAAATGTCTGAGGACCTTTTTAATCAGATACTAAATATTTGGCAAAACTATTGGCTCCCAACAATTCCTTCTGAAGATGAGGTCAAATAAATTAGAATTTAAACGTGGCTGTACTGCAAAAACAAGGCAAACCCGTTTATAGATTTTAGAGCTTTTATTTTGTTTTTTTGCTACAGATATAGAACTGAATCTGTGAGCTAAAGGTTTAAAGCTCGTGCAGGCTGGAAAAAAATCATATTCCTGTAGACTGAACAGGAAGGTGTAAAAACTGAAGTAGATCAACTTAATCTACTGAACCTGGAGTGTTGGTCTCTGTACAAATCCTCCTACACCAGGTTGTCATTTCTTACCCAAATTTTGGAGTGTGTTTGGTCCATGGCTCTCCTCTTTCCCCTTTGCCCTTCCAAATTCCTAAATTAAGATGTGTTGGTTTTTTGATGTAATATAAGAAAGATTTGCATAAGTGCCATTATGGTAATTTTGTGGTGAGTTTTAATGTGTTGGCTTCATTTCAGCCCTTCAGATCCTTAAATCACTTTTGATTTGCTGTTGCTTAAACATTGCTTTTTTCCCCATTTTGCAAACAGATGCATTGAGGATGAGCCGAGACAAATTTCTTGTAAATCTGCTTTGTTCCTGCCCAGAGCTGGGGAGCTGGCTGTAATAATTTTTTATCCAAATATAGTGTTTTAATGCTGAATTAAGTGAGGGGGGGAAAAAACAGAGGGGAGTGCTGGTGTGGAAAACTCTTTTTTTTTTTTTCCCCCCCCAGGTTTTCCCCAAATAAAGAAGCTTTTTACAGTGAGGGTGGGCAGGCCCTGGCACAGCTGCCCCTGGATCCCTGGGAGTGTCCCAGGCCAGGCTGGATGGAGCTTGGAGCAACCTGGGACAGTGGGAGGTGTCCCTGCCCAGGGCACTGGGTGGGCTTTAATGTCCCTTCCTATCCTGGAATTCTGGGATAATTCCCACTCAAAGCAGCCAGCTGGAGTTTGGGCTCCTCTCCCCACCAGATGTGGTGGCAGGATCCTGATGGTGCTGTTGTCTGTCCCACTCCCAGGAAAGCTCTGGGAACTGGGTTATTCCCAGGTTCTGCACTGCACAGGGCTCAGAGCTGTGGGATCCCTTCAAGGTGCTTTTAAAAAAAAAAAAATTCCTTGGTGGAAAATGTCACCTTAAAGGATCTGGCCTGGAAAAGTGCTGCTGGCACCAGGCTGAGGGACAGGGCAGGGCTGGGAGTGATCCAAGTGCCAACAAAACAGGCCTGATCAGACCTGGGCTGCTGCCAGGAGGTGCCACATGCACATCCTGCTGTTTGGTGTGCAGCACTGATCTCCTCACCCAGCCCCACCTCCTGCTCTGGGACAGCTCCCTGGTGTCCTCTGGGCACACAGGAACAACCTGCCTTCTCCTGGGGATCCCTGTGGGGTTCCTGCTTCTCCTGGGGATCCCTGTGATATTCCTGCCTTCTTCTGGTGGTCCCTGTGGGGTTTCTGCAATCAGAGATGCTTCCAGCACCTCCAGGGTGTTCAGCCCTCAGCTCCTCCCCACAGGAGAACAATGAGCCATTTTCTCTGTGCCACGCTCACTGGGTTGATAAGTAGTTGGCAAAAGGAGCTTCTTGGGGTCACAAAATCCCAGAATATCCTGAGCTGGACCCAGGAGGGTCATCAAGTGCAACTCCTTGGGGAGTTTAAAGTTTGTTGCCCATGCAGGCACAGGTATGAGTTTATTTGAGGGCCCCTCACCTCCCCAGTCTGTGGCTGGAATGGGTGTGGAGGGAGTAGCTTTCACTACAGATTTCATCCCATTTCAATTCATCCTTTGCTTCAAGGATTTCATTTGGTAGCTGCAGTGCTGAGAGGGAAATGCAGTTCAAGTGATAGAAACCAAATTAGGAAAAGCCCAAAGAGCACCTGGTGCTTCCACGTTCAGATCCATCCAACCTGGGCTTTGCCTTGGAGGTGGATGTGTTTGTGTGTTGTCACTGGCTGGTTTTCCTTCCCACTAATGGGGAATGCTGGAGTGGAAGGAGCTCTGGATATGCACCAGGTGTGCAGAACAGCCAGATGTTCCAGAAAACTCCTGAAATGCTCCAGCTTTCCAGCAGCATCACTTTCTGAAGGTCCATCTCTGCTTGTGTCCCTGAGGGCCAGCACGGGGCTGTTCACAGGCTCCTCCAGCCAAGGCTTGGAAGCAAAGTGCTGCTTTGGTTTTCAGGGCAGGATTGAATGGGTTTAAACGTGGGTGTCAAACAGCAACATGTGACAGTGACACCGAGCTGGTGTCACTTGCTGCTCCCTTTGTTCCTCCTTCTGTCCCCTCTGGAGGTCGTGCTCCAGCTGAGCCGTGTCAGTGGCAGTCAGGCCTGGGGTGACCCAAATGTGGCACCAGAGCAGCTGGGGATGGGGGTCCTGCTCGGGAGCCAGTGGGATCCTGTGCCAAACACGGAGCATTTGGATCCAGGAGTGCAGGGGGCAGGGAAGGGGCAGGGGATGGGCTTTGGGAATGGGGCATTGTCCTACTGGCACTCTGCTCTTCTGGTCTGGTGATGCCCTGCTGCCCTTGGCCATCCCTCCCTGGCCTTGGCCTCCCAGCACATGAAGCCACAGGCATCCTCCCTCTCCCTGTCCCATCTCTACACAGCACATGATGCTCCTCAGAGCTCCAAAGGACAGCTAGCTTGCTTTCTTTTTCTTTCTTTTCTTTCTTTTCTTTCTTTTCTTTCTTTTCTTTCTTTTCTTTCTTT
>VYXD01000878.1:944-44842 GCA_013397195.1 Hylia prasina | reverse complement strand
CCTTCCTTCCTTCCCCCCAAACCCCACTGTAGAACTGAGCAGGGAATCACTGGGTTGGGTGCTTTGAGGTTGATTTCCTCACCACAAAAATTCCTGAGAGGTGGGAAAAGGACTCCTAAAGGAAAGAGGATAATGCTCTGATTCCATTAAATCCCTGGGCCTTAAGATCCCAGCCTGAATTTCCCCACTTATCCTTATCCTTCCTCTAAACACCCAGTTCTGTACTGGGAGCCCAGTAGCTGCTCTGTGTGGTGCTGGTGGTGATCCCAGGAGTACACAGCTGCTTTCAGGAAGCTGCCACACATTTTCCCCTGGAATTCTGCCCATCTCACTGCTGTTCCATCATTTCTTTCCTTCTCCAGCATTTCCCTCTGTTAAGGGCCCCAGTGACTGACAGCAAACAAAAAACAACAATATAAAAAGCTCCATCATGATCATATTTACTGGTGACCTACTTAAAATGCTCTTTCCTCCTGCTTTGGTGTGCGCTGCAGTGCTGCTGGCTCGAGTCTCCAGGGAATTGCTACTGGAATGATAATGAATGCACAACGTGGCCCCTCGCTTGTTTAACTGGAGTCTCTCAAAGACATGTTTTATTTTTTATTGCATCATTTAGACTTCCTTTTTCTCCCCCACTTGTGATGTATTATTCCCATTTTTGGTCTCCCTGCTTCGTGCTCTGACTGCAGGCAGTGCTATTGTTTGAAGTGATGCCATTAAATCATGGGATGCCTTCATCTTTTGATAATTTTTCTGTTTGTTTTTCAAGAAAATTAGGCTTTTAGCTCTCTCCTGGAGAGTCTGAGCTGTGTTGTCAAAGGCTTGTGTTGAGCATTTTTTTTTTTCTGGTGAAAATACTCTAGCAGAGGTGATTATTTATTTAACAAATGCTTTACACCTGCTCTGGTACATTTTTGTAGGGTTGTTGTAAATGGATTTGCAGTGCAGGATGGGAAGTCATCAGCATTTTGCATATTCATAGAATCATGGAATGGTTAAGGGAGAGAAGGGAATTTAAAGCTCATCCATTCCCACCCCCTGCCATGGGCAGGGACACCTTCCCCTATCCCAGGCTGTCCTTGGGCACTGCCAGGGATCCAGGGCCAGCCTCAGCTGCTCTGGGCACCCTGTGCCAGGGCCTGCCCACCCTCCCAGGGAGCAATTCCTGCCCAGTATTCCCTCTATCCCTGCCCCCTGGCAGTGGGAAGCCATTCCCCGTGTCCTGTCCCTCTACCCCTTGTCCCAAGTCCTCTCCAGCTCTTCCAGAGCCCCTTTAGACACTGGAAGGGCTCTGAGCTCTCCCTGGAACTTCTCCTCTCCAGGTGAGCAGCCCCAGCTCTCCCAGCCTGGCTCCAGATCAGAGGGGCTCCAGCCCTTGGAGCAGATTTGTGATCTCACCTGGACTCACTCCAACTTTGTAACTGCATCTCTCAAGTCTTCCTGGTTTTCTTCTTTCCCAGTTCATTTAGAGGAAGGTTTGGATGTTCCTACTCACCTCCCAGTGCCCTGCACTGCTGTGGTTGGGAAGGGCGGGGCTGTGTTTGCTCTAATTTGTGAATTTAGGATTGAGTGTGTCCATGGAATGGTAAATTAATCCTGCCTTTGCAAATGTCATGCCCCATCCCTGGCAGTGCCCAAGGCCAGGCTGGACGGGGCTTGGAGCAGCCTGGGACAGTGGGAGGTGTCCATGCCCATGGCAGGGGTGGCACTGGGTGGGCTCTAAGGTCCCTCTCAACCCAACCATGGTTCTGTAATTCCATGAATATCAGGATGTAGGAATCCACGGAACCCATGAATAAGGGATCACACCTGAAATGTTCTTTTCTGGTGACTCCAGAATCCTTCTGGGTTTATACCCCAGTCATATGGAGCAGGCTGTGTTGCCATGCCACCCTAAATTCCCTGAGCTCAAATCCAAATAGAATTCCTCAGCACATGGATAAAAATGCATCAAATAAACTCTACTTTGTGTCTTCTGCATTTCCTGGCACCCAAGAACTGTGTTATTAGAGCCACGCCCTGGGTTTAGGTGTAAATAACAAACTCAGGTTCTTGCAGTCCACAAGGATCACAGATTCAGGTTGGAAAATTGTCCAGGTTCTGAGTCCAGCTGTTCCCCCAGCACTGCCAAGGCCACCACTGCCCCATGTCCCCAGGTGCCACATCCACAGGGCTTTTAAACCCCTCCATGGGTGGGGACTCCAGCCCTGCCCTGGGCAGCCTGTTCAGATATTCTCCTGGTGATTCAGATAATTCCTGTTTTCTCAGCAAACACTCTTGCACTGGAGGTTATTTCCACAGGCTGGCATGGGGATTGGAGGTGCTGGGGGAACATTTGCCACCCTCTCCTGGCCAGCTCTGGGTGACTGCCCTGTGCTCCCTTCCCAGGCCAGGACTTTGCCCTGTGTTGTCCCCACAGAGGTGACAGTAAACATGGAGGAGGAACAAGAGGGAATCAGCTCCACTGTAAAACCACTCAGGATCTGTGGAAACTAATTCAGTCTCTGGCTCCAGGGCACTGGCTCCAAATGAGGCTGCAAGTAATGTTTAGTTCTCCTGTAAGTGGTGAGGAGGAGCTGGTCAGGAGCATAAACATGGGAACAGCTCGGTGCTGCTTCAGGAGGAGGAGCTCATCCCCCTCAGTCCATGGGGGTTCCCTCCAGCTGGGGTAACTCGCAGGTGATGGCTGAGTTTTGTAAAGTGAGTTTGGAGCCTTTGGAGTGGGTGTTGCTGCCTCCCTGGGGAAATTGGGATGTTTGGGATGTGTGTGCTGTTCTCAGGCATGACAGCCCTCACCCCTCATCCCTCACTAACCACAGAAATAAACTGGGATTGG
This sequence comes from Hylia prasina, assembly GCA_013397195.1. Classification (NCBI taxonomy): domain Eukaryota; kingdom Metazoa; phylum Chordata; class Aves; order Passeriformes; family Sylviidae; genus Hylia; species Hylia prasina. The sequence continues at coordinate 42,006 of VYXD01000878.1, read as the reverse complement.
CTGGAAGAGCTGCCAGAGAAGTTCTTGCCACAAAATGTGGCTCACTGGTAGGAAGTTGGGATTGCAGAGAGGAATATTGTCTGTCCAGGTCTGTGTCCATAGGAGTTCATCTGGGAACAGTAAACAGAATATTTAGAAGGACACAGAGCAAGCAGGGGAAGGAAACCATGACAGTGGTGTTGTCCAGAGAATCTTTGTCACAGTCAGTGGATTTTAGTGCCACCATCTCCACATGTCCCAGCTGTCCATGAGCTCCAGTGGCTGATTGTCCCTTACAAAGCACCCAGAGCCTGTTCCTCAGTTTCAGATATTGGTCAGGGCTTGTGTCTTATCTCCTCATCTGCTTTAATTTCAGTTCATCCACCAGAGCCTGCGGTATAAATTAATATTCCCAGGCCACAGGGTGCCTTCCATAAAGCATTTTTACGTCCAAATGGCACCATACATCCTGTAACAGAGCTGTGATTCATGGGCTGTTGCATGGCAAAGCTGAGGTGAAACCAGCTGACTAATTTATACCGAGTAATTAGATTCTGAATTAAATGTACAAAAGATGATTGTTTTTTTCCCTTCGTGCTTTTCCTTGTGTGAACTCAGATGAGCTGGTACTGGAGAAGGAAAGGTGTTTTTCATTCTGCATCACCCTAGCCTGGTGTCTGCTGGCAGCCTGAAGGGCAGTTATGGAAGATTTATGGGGATGACTCCATCCCTGTGCCACCCTCCTGGGAATGTTCACGGGCCAGGCTCCCTTCCAGGAATCCCAGTTTGCAGCCAGGCCTTGGGGACCCTTCCTTCAGCCAGGACAGTGTTTGTGTTTGTGTTTGCAGGGATGGAGCGCTCTGACAGTGATGTTTCCTTGATGTAAGGGTAGACAACAGCCAAGCAATCAAATAACCCCATCTGTGCTGATCATGTTTGGGTTGGAGGGACCTTAGAGCCCTTCCAGTTCTACCCCCTGCCATGGGCAGGGGCACTCCCACTATCCCAGGTGGCTCCAAGCCCAGTCCTGCCTGGCCTTGGACACTGCCAGGGATCCAGGGGCAGCCACAGCCTCTGTGGTCAACCATTCCTTAGAGCCCCTCAGTCCCTCCCAGCCCCATCCCTGCCACAGGAGTCATTCCTTTGCTCCTGTCCTCACAGAGAGGCTGATGGGAGCAGATCTGCACAAGCTGAGCTATGGATCCAGCAGGATCTGGGCTGTCACCTCCTCCACGCCATGAGGACAGGTCCCCTGCTGGTGACCACCTCTGCTTGTGTCCAGCTCCTGCCTGAGGGTTCCAGCCAGCCCCAGCCCAACAGAGCTGCTGGAAGCTGAGCCTGGCCCAGGGATGGTTCCCAGTCCTGCTGCATGCCCAGGGAAGCTGCAGGAGCTGAGCTCTCCCTGTCCAGGCTGGAGGGTCGTTCTGCACCATGTTACACAGGGACAGCAGGGATTTCCACAGGGCCCTCAGCACCCAGGGTCAGCAGGGGGGTATTGGACCCTGGTGCCATCTCCAAGTGCAACCTCCAAACCCCCAGCCCAGTCTCCCCAGCCAGCCCCGCTATTTTTAGCCTGGTTTCCCAGGGAAACGGGGCTTTATGTGGCTGCTGTATCAAGATTTGACAGTGAGGCAGAGAGGTAGTGAAGATCATCGTCTGTGAGACTCTTTTTGTGAAAATGGCTCATTTTGATTAAAGAGACAAGCCCTGAAATCTTCAGCCATCCAGGGGGTTTCAGCATCCCCAGCCCTTGGGCAGTCACTGCCTTGCTGCTTCCTCAGCCCTCCAAGAATTCTCCCAGCATGGAAAAGGAGAAGGCGCTGAAGGACAGGGCAGGAGCGCCAGGAGTGACTTTTTGGGTTTATTTATTTCTTGGGAGAGCACAGTGTAGTCCTTCCTCCACTCTAGAACATCTCGCAGGGTGCTTTTCATGGAAGCATTAAAGATGCTTCTGTGCAGCCTCCAGCCCTGTGCAGGACCCAGCAGCATCTGCTGAATGAATCCTTTGCCTTTTTTGAATGTGGAAATGGGGAAAGCAAAGCTCTTTCGGTGCCTGAGCCCGGTGACCCTGGGCTGCTACAAACTTTTCAGCCACACACACACACACACTTGGGCTTGGTGTTCACATCCAAATCCAGGTGGTGACATTTCCTTCCTGGGAGCTTTTGAAGAGAGTAAAATGGGTGATTAAAACACTTACTCATAAATTTGTCACCTCAAAGACCAGCACATGTGCTTTGCCTTGCTCGGCATCAGCTGGAGAGAGAAGCAGGACAGGATCCTGTTTTCCAGAGCCAGGGAACATAAGGTGCATCCCCACAGCAGGCATGACCCACCTGAAGTGAGGGTTTAAGCAGACTGTACCAGGGGAGGTGATTTTTAGATCCCTTATGATGTGTCAGGAATCTGCCAAGGGCTGTAGGTGGGACATGCAGGAGCCTCCTGCCCCTCTGCAGTGACACTGGGGACAAGGGGGTCCCCAGGGTCTCTGAAATGCCACCACAGCTCTGTGTTCAGGACCTTCATTCCACCATCCCCCTTCAAACCAGAGCAGGAGATGTCTGCAGCAGCTGAGTGGGTCCCATTCGGGGGCAGGTGGGAGAGGGGTGCCAACTCCCAGAGCCTTCACCCCTGCCTGGATTTGCCTGAGTTGTTCATTTGCAGTGTGAGGGACATGTTTGCCCAGCTGCTCGTCAGGGCTGGGTTTGGCTCAGGCTGGAATTAATTTGCTTTGTAATGAGGAATTGTATGAAGACTTTTGAATGTTAATAATCCTCTTGTGCCTCACTGACAGCTCCACTGGTGCTGTACCCTGCAAATTGGCCAGGAGAGTCCTGAACAAGAGAAAGGAACAGGACAAGGATGAGCTTGGAACGGGGCAGAAAACACAGTGAGAGAGTGAGCTTTAAAGGAAGCTTAGGCTGGTGCACACCTGAGTGACTCAAGGAGGATTTAGTGCCTGGTGTAGCTCACACCCCCCTGCAGCAGGAGGTGTTGGGATGTGTCACCTCCCAGTGACAGTGACAGCATCTCCCACTGCTGGGAGGGACCTGAGGCTGCTGAGGAGCTGCAGGGGAAGGGATCAGTGCTGGTGACTCCTCCCTGCTGGGGGCTTCAGCCTGAGGGTTCTCGTCGCTGAACAATAAAATCATCAAGGTTGGAGAAGCCCTCTGAGCTCTCTCCACTCCCCCAGCATGGCCAAGGCCACCACTGACCCCTGTCCCCAGGTGCCACATCCACACGACTTTTAAACCCCTCCAGGGATGAGGACACCCTGCCCTGAGCAGCTGTGCCAGGGATGGGCAGCCCTTTGCACGAAGAAATTTATATCCACCCTGAGCCTCCCCTGGCCCAGCCTGAGGCTGTTCCCTCTCCTCCTGTCCCTGTTCCCTGGGAGCAGAGCCCGACCCCCCCGGCTCTCCCCTCCTGTCAGGGAGTTGTGCAGAGCCACAAGGGCCCCCTGAGCCTCCTTTTCTCCAGAGCAACCAACAATCCAGCACTGCCACCTGAGCAGCCCCAGCAGCCAAACTGGCTTGTTTAGTGCAGGCTTAGGGAGCCACAGGGCACACAGGAGGAGGAGGAGTGGTGTCAGTGGCACCAGGTGTGACAGACCTTGGTGAGAAACTGAGGTGAGCAAGGCTGGCTCATCACTGTTATTCCTGTCTAGGCTGTGGCCACATTATTTACTTTGGATAATTTGGAAGGGCCTTTGTATTCATGAAATCTGAGGCATTTGCTGTGATTAATGACTTTGGGGTTACACCCCTAACTGTTCCACCTCCCTTAGGAGGCACTGCCAGGCCTGAGCTGCCTCATCCTCCCATGGGCAAATCTCCTGGGGATGACTTTGGTGCTCCTGACCCAACCCAGGGGAGCAGCACCGGCCTTGTTCAGCTGGGCTAGAGGCATTTTGGATTGACAGGACACACTTCCCACTGCCAGAGGACAGGGATCAATTGGATACTGGGGAGGAATTCCCCCCTGTGAGGATGGTCAGGCCCTGGCACAGGGTGTCCAGAGCAGCTGTGGCTGCTCCATCCCTGGCAGTGTCCAAGGCCGGGTTGGACAGGGTTTGGAGCACCCTGGGATAGTGGAAGGGGTCCCTGCCCATGGCAGGGGGTGGCACTGGATGGGCTGTAAGGTCCCTTCCCACCCAAACCATACCATGATCTTGCCCACAGGATTAGAGGTGGGGTTTGTTCATATTTATGTGGGGAAAACCAGAAAAATTAATGACTGAATACAGAGGGGTCAGTGCTGCTGGCCCAATGTCCATAAGCTCCCTGGGATTCTGAATTCCTGGTGTAGGGTCATGCAAGCCTCATGTCAGTTGTGATCACACATCTCCTGTAGCTCCTAGCAGTGTTGTGTTGTGGTTGTAGCTGGAGCTAAAAATAGAGTGGGAAAGGGCAGGATGGCCACCACTGACCTAGTTCTGGGGTTTGGTGTGCTTGGCTTTCTAAAAGTCAAAGAGATAAAAGCTGTCTGCCTGTCAACTTAGCTTACAAGGGATGCTCTGTTTGCAGGAGATTGTCTCCTGGTCAGGCAATGTCCTCCAGGTTTGGTTAAAGAATTCAGCCATGTTTAGCTCAATGCAAACCTGGCTGCAGGCAGGAAGGAAAGCCCTGAGAGATTCAGTGGTTTTCTGTCCCAGCCCCTGTTCTGCTTTGTTGTCACTGCTGGGGAGGTCCTTGAGCCTCTCTGGGACAGCCAGAATGTGCAGGGAACACGTGGGAATGTGCAGGACCCCCCCAGACTGCCCTGTGACCCCGAGCTGGGCACTTGGCCATCGGGGGCTGCTCACACCAGGAGCCTTGGAGCTTGGAAATCAATTAACTTCCAACTGCAAAGCTTATTAACCCAGAGAAAACATCTTCAGTCCTGGGTCAGAGGTGGATTTGAGTAAGGAGAGGAGGGATTCAGATGCAAGTCTGGACAAGGCACGGGGCCTGTTGGGGTTAGATTTGTTTTGCTCTCCAGCAGAGCTTCCTTCCCTCCCAGCAGCAGGGGATGGATGAAAGCACCTTGCCTGAGGATGGTGATCCTTTTCTTCTAAAAACCACCCTGGGCACAGCAGCTGATTCCTCCTCCCTGCTGCCCTCCCACTGGAGCTTCCTAGGGAAGAGTTGGTGCTTTTGCATTCCCTGGTCAGTGCAGAGAAATTCACGTGTGACAGGAGCCAGGCAGAGCCACGGGCTGGATTTGATCTGCCTTCCCCCAGAGAGGGGTTTATTCAGGTATCCTGGCACTGCATTTTGCATCTGATTTATTTATTAATGTTCTCCCTGTCTGTGAGATCTGGGGCTGGAGTGGGGACAGCAGAGGGAACCAGGCTGAAATACACCTCTGTTTTCAGAAGACAGAATTATGTTTCTGCCTTCAGTCCCAAATATCAACCATCAGCAGAGGATGTTTGGGGTGGCAGAGGTTAAGTATGCATCAGCTTGGTGGTTTTTACCAAGAGCCTATTTTTAACCATAAACTTTCCAGGGGAAGGCTCTTGACTTTCCTCTGCTCTTAATAAAGGTCACCTCCTGTCCCAGGCTGTGAATCCACTGCAGGGTCCTGCTCCCAGCTGGAGCTTTCACCAAGTGTAGCTGCCCTTGACTTTTGGGGCAGCCTCAGGGTGAATTCCCGGGGGTTAAACTGAATTCCTGCCCACTAGGCCTTGGGTTACTGCAGTTTTCTCTGTGCTTTGAAGATCCTGTCACTCACAGCTTATCTCCTTTTCTCAGGGCAGAGATCTGACAGGGACTGGGCCTCCAGGCTGGGGTTCCAAGTGACTTAGCAGGTGTAAATGTCAGGGGAGATGGAGGCTTGAAGCTATGGGGTGGAGGGGCCCTGTTGTGAAGGGGACAACAACCACCCCTCCCTAGGTCCATCTCTCATCCTTCTCTTCATGCCCGTTATCTCTTAGGACAGGTGTTGAACCCCACGTCTCCCTCCTCCTCTCCAAAAGGCTCTGCCAGTGCAGCTGTGTCTGGGTAAAAGTCTTTTCTCAGCACAGCTTCAGTCCCTTGGTGCCTCTTCCCACCCCTTGCTGAGAGCTCTTCCTGGGAAAGTTTGTCTTTAGTCTGAGCCTTCCTGAGCTGGTGCCTCCATGGGTTTTGCTGATTCCAGGTTAAATAAACCTGTTCTTTGTGTCTAGACAGGTGAGTGGGGTGGGCTTCAGTGTGAGGGCAGTGAGTGAAGGACCTGCCTGGAGCTCTGTGGGGTGACGGCCTCGCCCCGGCTCCGTTGAGGTGTGCCCTGCTTCAGCCAGGCCCTGCTGACAGAGCCCCAATGGGCTGGGTTGGCTTGTTTCACCTAAAGCATTGTCATCCTCCTTGTTTTGTTTCCAGCAGACTCAGAACTGCTTTTTCAAGGTACTTGCCCAGCTGGAATATCCCTAAATATGCATCGAGTCCCAGGCCACGTCTCTGCAATCCCTGCAAGCAAAGCACAAGGGATGTTTAAGCAGGGCCTGTATAAATTTTTAAACAGAGGTAACAAGCCAAGGAAGAGGTGGCAGGTGATGAAATGAGGTTGAGCAAAGAAGCAAATGAGATCCCTGATGTGTGAGTGCCCTTTCTCCAGGTCTGAGGCACCCTCAGTGCTAATGAGCTAATGTTGTTTCCTTTGTCACCCCAGCCCTGGTACTGGCATGGCCCTGCTGACCGTGGGCACTGCTGATGCTGCAGTAAGGGCTGGGCCCTGCTCACCCTCAGGTGTGGGCAGGTGATTGTGCAGAGCAGCTCTGCTGGTTTAGCCAAGTCATGAATCTCAAACAGGGAAATAAAGAGGAGATTTTCTGCAGAGTAGTTGAAAGGAAAATGGCTTTATATCCAGCCACACCTTCCTGCATGCCCCCTTCCCACTGGCATCCCAGACTGGCCACTGATCCTGTGGAGTGAGCCAGGCTGGCTCCCATCCTGCAGCTCCAGGGCAGGTCATGCCAAGTGACAGTTGCCCATCTGGAAGCATCCAAGGCCATCCTGGATGGTGCTTGGAGCAGCCTGATCCAGTGGAAAGTGTCCCTGCTCATTGCATGGAGTGGGGTGGATGATCTTTAAGGTGCCTTTCAACTCAAACCACTCCGGGATTCCGTGATTAAATGATCTTGGACTTGAAGACCAATCTCTAATCCTGTTTCTTTTCCCAGCATGCAGGACAGTTCTAGCACCACTGTGGGTTCCTGTTGGTCTGTGTTACACAGTTCAGACCAGAGGGACACAAGGACAGTGTGACAGGGAGGAGGTTTCTGCACAGTTCCTGTGCCTGGCTGGGCCTGCAGTGCTCACTCCAAGGTACAGAGAGCAGTGGGGCCAGTTCTGCAATGATTCAGAAATAACTTTTCACAGTGCTTGTTTATCTCACAGGGTGTTCGAATTGTTTGAGTGGGAAGGGACCTGAAGAATCACCCAATTCCACCCCTGCCATGGGTGGGGACACCTTCCACTGTCCCAGGCTGCTCCAAGCCCTGTCCAGCCTGTCCTTGGGCACTGCCAGGGATCCAGGACCAGCCTCAGCTGCTCTGGGCACCCTGTGCCAGGGCCTGCCCCCCCTCACAGGGAACAATTCCTTCCCAGTATCCCCCTGACCCTGCCCTCTGGCAGTGGGAAGCCATTCCCTGTGTCCTGTTCCTTCTGGCCCTTGTGAAATGTTCCTCTCCTGCCTGTCTGTAGGTGAGGATACAGAATACCAATAAATCTGATTATCAAATTCACAAGCTCTTTTCCAAAGAAAGAGGAGGGGATGCAAAGGAGAGTGCCTGGAGTGCAGGGTTGGTGTGAGGTTCCCCATGTCAGCAGCCTCATGGACAGACTGACACTGGATCAGCACTTCTGAAATTTTCCTCCATGTAGGCAGGGAAATTCCAACATCATCAGCTCGTCCCTCTCCAGCTCACCCAGGACTCATCCCTTTTGGCATCCCTTCCCTTGGTTGCCAGTGATGTGTTACTGCATCTCCTGCTTGAGTTCAAAGGAACTGGGTTAATGAGCAGAAAGTCAGCCATCAAATTACACTGACGCTTGCTTGCTGCCTCCTGGATTTCCCACTGCAGCCTCTTTGATCCCTGGGATGCAGGCAATTAAATACAGCAGCATTAAACACAAAGCACCTCACATGCTGGGTTTAGTCCTCTGCTTCTGTGTAACGTGGTCTGCAGATGAGGCTGAAACAGGATGAGAATGAGGAGGTAGGGGAGGGAGGAGAGCACAAGTTAGTGGAAAACCTTTTGTCTTGGGAAATAAAATGGATCTGGAGACAGGCTGTAATATCTTGAAATCCTCAGGTACTTCAGCAGGCTGGGGAAAGGCAGCAGCCCGGCCTGGAGGAGGAGCAGCAGCAGCTTGGGAAAGGACAGATCCATCAGGGGTGACTGTAACTGAGGCTGGGGATTCCACAGTGCTGAGGGGGATCCAGGACTGGGCTCACCCAAGGGGCTGAAGAGAGGATCAGGGGAGCAGCATCAGGCTGGAAAAGGAGCTTCTCTGGGTGGCTGCTGTTGCACTGTGTGGCTGCTGGCACAGGCCTTTGAGCAGGAAGGGATGCTCCCTCCATCTGTTGCTGGAATAACAATCACAGCAATACAGACCTGACCTGGGAATCAATCCTGGGCTTTCCAGGGGTTTAAATATTCATTTAAAGAGGGTCCTCCCCCAGGAGCTGGGAGGGAGGCACAGATTCCTCTGGGAGCTCAGGCCAGCAGCAGCATCTTCCAGCAGACAGCTCTGCAGCATTGCTGTGCTGGAAGGGGCTGTTCAGTCAGGGAGTGCCCAAATTCAGCAGAGAGAGCCAGGCTGAGGCCAGGCTGCTGCCAGCTCCTGCCTTGGGCTGGGGAAAGGCTGTCACCACCCCAGAGAGCAGCACAGTGACCCCGGGCCCTGTCACATCTTAAAATTCTCTCCTGAACAGCAACCTCTGAGGAATCCTGGGGGTTGTTTTCATTTCACCTGCTGACAGCAGCCACATCCTGCTGGGTTTGCTGAGTGCTGTCAGCTGAGCTTGAGAGAGCAGGAACTGGAGGTCAAGGCCTGCCTGACAGTGAGAACTAGGAATGAGGGCATCCTAATCCTAACTCCAGATTTAATCATTCCTTTCAGCATCATTAAAAATGTTCAGGGAGCTTGTGGAGTCGGGCACATCCTGTAACTGCATGTGTTGGGGAAATATATTTTTGCAAAGAAAGGCTGTTCTGTTCTGCCATGACTCAGGCCTGGGGATTGGGAGCACAAATAGGAATGATCCAGCCTGGAGAGGACATTCCCATGGTGAGGAGGGTGGCAGAGGGGGCGTGCTGCAGCTCCACAGCCTCACACAGCACAGGAAAACATTTTTAGCTCATGCAAATGTTTCACTTCCTCCTCATATGGTGACTTCACAGAGGCCAGCACCGGAGATGGTTCTGTGAGCAGCTCCTCAGATCCACTCACCAAGATGCCAGCGTGCCCTTGAGCTCTAGGAACAATCCTGGCAGGCTCTGGAGCTGTAGCCTGGTGTGGGGCTGGCTCCTTTGGTAGAGATGGACAAGACACCTTTTTTCATGCAACAAATAGCTCCACTTTATTGTTCATTGTGCTTAATTCTAATTGGTTAGTAACTTTTTGCTACTCAGTTCATTGGTTAGTTGCTCGTGTACGTGCTTGCTAAAGGTTTTTGTTTTTGTCTCGTGGTACAGAATCTTGTCCCATGGTAGAGAATCAGTTCTCACGGGTACAAGTCCCTTTTCACACAGGTGCAAATTCCTTTCCTAAGGTTCCCTAAGGAACAGGCTGATATGCAGGCTGATTCTCAGGAGTACAGGCTGATCAAATCCAAGTCCAAGTCACTTGTGTCTGTGAGGCCTTCAGGCCAGCTGTCAGCTGTCACACATTAGTGTGTGAGGGCTGGGGATCAGCCCCTACAGATGGGATCTGCTCTTCCTCTTCTGTATTGAATTGTCTCTCACAGCCTTGACTCAGCCTGGAGATGGGAGCTGGGCTGGGCTGGGCTGGAGCAGCTGCAGCCTGGCTCAGGCCCTGCCTGCACTGCCTGATTGTCCCTGCCTGTCCTGCCTGCAGTGTGCCTGGCTCTGGCCCTGCCTGTCCTGCCTGGCCCTGTCTGTCCTGCCTGCACTGCCTGCACTGCCTGATTGTCCCTGCCTGTCCTGCCTGCAGTGTGCCTGGCTCTGGCCCTGCCTGTCCTGCCTGGCCCTGTCTGTCCTGCCTGCACTGCCTGCACTGCCTGATTGTCCCTGCCTGTCCTGCCTGCAGTGTGCCTGGCTCTGGCCCTGCCTGTCCTGCCCAGCTCAGTCTCCTCTCCAGTGTAATCATTCCAGCATTTGTCCTTTCCTCTGTCCACAGGGATTTTTGGAATGGCCTCAGCATCCCAGCACAGTCCAGGGGAGCTCACGTTCCTTGAGCTGACTGAATTAAGGGTCCCTTAAGTGTAAACACAAATTCGAGTTGTGCTTGGTTGTTTGGGGTTTTTTTTTTAAAGGTTACTATTGTGGAATATTTGAACCAGCTTTCCTATCTCTGCAGACACAGGAGGTCAGGCCATGCCAGTTAAAACTCAGGATGTTTTTCTCCAGGTAGCCCAGATGTGTCAGATGGCTGCTGGTGGCCTTGGGGGTGACCCTGTCACTTGGGCCAAGGGTGATGCCCTGCAGGGATCTCCTGTGACAGCCAGAGCAGCTTTTGTTTCAGCCTTTCTAGGAAACAGCTGGAGCAGAGCCAGGGAAGGACAGCAGGGCTGGGGGTGCAGATGTGCTTCTCCTGTGGCAGAGGAGGGGAAATGGGATCCTTTGTGCAGCACACGGTGACAGGGGTGCCTGGGAGGGCTGGTGGGGATTTTGGGGTCCCCAGAGCAGGCGCAGTCACCATGGCAACAGCAGCAGCATCCCAGGCAGTCTCTGTCACAGTGCCTGGGTGATTGAATGAGTTCATCTCCAAATCCTGAACAATGGCAATGATAACAATAATAACATGGAAATGCTTGGTGGGCAAGGGGCTGGGGCATCGCTGCAGCCCCTTATTCCATGGGGAACCACACATGGGATTCCTGGAGGAGGAGGAGGAGGAGGAGGAGGAGGAGCAGGAAGAGGAGATGGGTGCCCTCCTGCATCCTCGTGGGCTCCAAGGGAGGCAGTGTCCCTCATTTTTAGCTCCATGTGCTCAGGACAGCGTGTGGAGAGAAACCCTGAGCATGCAGATTTCTCAGTGCTCTGCAAACTCCCCTCAGCAGAAATGGGGGAACAGCACCAAAAAGCCCATTTCTGACAAGTCCCAACAACCTGAGGGAGTTTTTGTAGTGTGATGTAACAACAAAAGCAATTTTGCTTCTCAGCCCCCTGCCAAGCTTTAGCTGTGGCTCAGGCTGTGCAGCACCAGGGTGGGACAGGTGTGGAGGGATTTTCCATGCTGAAAATCTGATTTTTGGTACAGAAATTTTTCCAGATTGAAAAAAGAAGTCTCTCTTACCATGGGGGTAAAACCTTTCCAATTACTGTATTTTCCCCCCTATCTCCTGTATTTTCTCTCCCTTACTGGCCAGATCTACAGCAGGGGAAGCAAATCCATCTCTGCATCTATAAAGGTTGAATTTTTTATAGACAACTAAATATTTTAACACATGGAGACAATAACACTCTCCTGTTAAAAATAAGCAAGCTCCTCCGCCTTAGTTATGTGGCAGTTACCAAAAAATAACATCCACTGGAGCACTCAGCTGCAATTTAAAAGTAAAATTAAAATTTCGTGGTGTTTGTCTGGTTTGACAAGATTTATTGCAATCTCTCATTATGCGGCAGGTTCAAGGGAACCTCTCCAGAGGACACAGAACAATTTAGAAAATGAAAGCCTGAAACAGTTTATTATTAGAAGGTGGGTTGGAGTTTGTAGGGCTCCTACACGGAGTTATTTCATCTGGTACATTGGAGATATTTTTGCTGAAGCCATTAAACCCTTGGCACACAAACCTGTTATTAAAACTGATTTAGGCTAAAACAGGATAAATACTTTGAACTCTATTTAATTGACTTATTTCGCTTCAGAATTCAGTCTCAGGCCTAAGACTAAAGAGAATTTAAATCACAAATTTCCCCTTCCTGCCTGTTTGTAGGTGCCAGCTCCAGGTCCCCAATGTCCCCTGCCATGGCCCAGGCCCCACAGCAGGTTGCAGTGTAGGAATATTTCTCTTTTTCACTTGGATTCTGAGCTTCAGAGTGGAAATATTTTCCTCCCTGTGTTGTTGCTGCTTCATTCCATACGTGTGATGTCCTTGCTTGGGACACAAAGTGTTCCCTGCCCTCCCCCAGTCACAGCTCTGCTGAAGGTCTTGCTCAGTGGGAGCTTTGTGTCCACGACCAGGAGGAAACATGGGCCAGGGGGAAATTGCTGCTCAGATAAACAGAGATCAGGCTGCTCAGGGAATGGTCACAGCTCCAGGGAGCTCCAGGAGCATTTGGACAGGGCTCTCAGGGTGGGAATGTTGGAGTGTCTGTTCAGGGCCAGGAGTTGGACTGGATGATCCTGATGGGTCCCTTCCAGCTCAGGATATTCCATGGTTCTATGAGATTAAAATCTGGTTTTCTATAGTCCATATTATGTTTTTATTGTCCTGGTTTTCCTCCTGCTCATGCCCCCAGCTCTCTCTGCATGATTTTCATGTCTGATGACAGCTCCACCTCTGTCTCTCAGCCTTGGCCAAACACTGCTTTTTCCTGGGTGATTTTCTGTGTCCCTGCAATTACCTCGGCGTGTTTGCTTGGACCTGATGTCTGACATGTAAGCAGGCAGGGTTTGCTGGAGGGGAAGGGATGCACCTGGGATGCATCATAATTCCTGCCTGGAACACTGGGAGCTGCAGGTCTGGGCACATCCTATGGGGAGACACAGGACAGGCTGGGCTCCTCAGGCGTGGCCACAGTGGCCCTTGGGCCAGGCCAGGGCCAGAGGACGGCTCTTGGTGGAAGGTCCTTCCTCAGCAGTGTCCTGTGTTCCCTAAAGTTGAGCCAAGTTCTCTTTTTTGTGGTTTTTCTCCTTTATGGGCAGTGCTTGTTCTCCCCATCACTGTGATCTCTCTGCAGCTGTGCCCCTCTTTGGGTTTATTTTCTCCCAGAAGGATTTTGGCGGGACTGTTCCTGTGTGCTCCTGCTCCCTCCTGGCACAACCCTGGGGTTTGTCCTTGTCCCTGGCACAGCAGCACTGCCAGGATGAGCCTCTCACCCTGTGGGTGAGGAGCACCAGGGGCCACCATCATGTTCCAGAGCAAAATGATCCTTTGAGAAACCCCCAAAATGAAGGGTTTGAGACACCAGCAGCCAGAATCTGGTTGGTTGCTTGCCAGTGGAGTAAGGCTTAAAAAACCCACAATAAATTATTTTATCTTGGATATTTTGTTATTTGCTTAGCAACAACTCACATTAATGTTTAAAAATGATTGATTGTCACAGAATCAAAGAACAGTTTGGGTTGGAAAGGACCTTAAAGCCCATCCAGTGCCACCCCTGCCATGGGCAGGGATACCTTCCACTATCCCAGGGTGCTCCAAGCCCCATCCAACCTGGCCTGGGACATTTCCAGTGTCCATTTGTTGATGCAAACAGGAGCTCAGCTGGTCAGAACAGGATCCTGAGCTTCTCAAAGAGCTCCCAAAGTGTGCTCACACTCCCACCTTCCCCAGATCCTGCGTGGGGGAGTTGTGGACGTGCAGTGCTCAGAGCTGGGATTGCTTGGGCAGCTCAGAAAAGGCTGAAATGTGTTTCATATCCTCAGTTCTGAATTTGTGCTGGAAACAAACCCAGGCTGTTTGCAGGGTACACAACAGTCCCAGTTTGGATTGGCAGGGTTGGCTTTGCCACGTGGCTGGGATCAAGGTTGGAGGTTTCCCCATGTGGATGGTCAGGGGTGTCCTCAGGGTGAACCCACAGCAAGCTGTGCTGGAACAACCTCAGCTCTTGGCACTGGAGGTGGTTGTTTGAGCTGAAGCAAAACATGGCAGAGAGGTTCCCTGCAGTTAATATGATAAATATTAATTATCAGCATCCAAAAAAAAAAAAAAGGGATAATAGATTCCCACTTCATAATCCCCCAGCATTAGGAGAGACATTCCAGGAAGTGGTTTCTTCTCTCTAGTGTCTTCATAAATTCCAATTTCTCAGGTAACTAAGTGGGATAATTTCCATCTTTGGGATGATGGAAATTAAAATACATATACATAAAATATATAAATACACAAAATCCTCCCACATTAGGCTGAGAGCCTGGTGAGCTGTCCCTGGTGGTGCAATCAGTGCAGAGTTTGTGGTACAGAAATTTCCCAGTAAATTAGGAGTGGAAAGGATGAAAAATCCCAGCTGATGGGGGCTTTTTGTTCCTGTCCTGCAGCTCTTTTAGAACAAATGATAATACTCTGATATCAGACTGCTGGTGTTCCCACCAGGAGTTATTGCTTCAGCATCCCAACCCTGGAAATAGATGTGTTGGGGATGCTTGAGAAACATCTGGGCTTGGAGGAGTGTTTGCTGTACATTGGAAAAACCCCTCCAGACTCCTTTGCCTCCAGAATTCCAACTGGGCTCCTTCAGGACTGAGCTTTCACAGTTCTACTTTTCAGCCAAAATCTTTTCTCTGGAGTTTGCAACTTCTTTTTAATCAACTTTCTTCTACAAAAAATCAGGAGCAAGTGTGGAGGTGGCTCCACAGGAAGAAGCAACTGAGATCCTCTCCCATTCACAGGTGATATCCATAGGGGAAATCTGCTCCCAGGCTGTGTTAAGACCCAGACTAAGGTGGTGCATGGTGCTGAGGTCCTTTCCCTGGTGCTGAGGTCCTGTCCCTGGTGCCAGGTGTCCCCTGCAGCCACTGGGTTTGGTCACTCGTGTCCCTCAGCTCAGGGTGGTTCATATCCCACGTGTGGAGGTGATTCAGGGAGTGCAGGAGCCCAGGCCCTGGACTGGGAAACAAAAGCTTCCTGTGGTTCAAGCAAAGCCCTTCCAGCTTCAGTGGCCTCATGAACATCCTCTGCTAAAGCTTCAGCTCCTTCAAAAGCTGAGGCCCAGCCAAGGCCTTCAGAAGCAGCTCCTGCCTCATTCTCAGGCTGATTTCACCAGAAATTCTAAGCCTGCCTGAGTCAGGCCTTGTGAGGGGGAACCTCTCGGGGCTGTCTGGAGGCAACCCTGAATCGTTCTCCTGGATCACAGGAAGATGTTAAGTAGAACATCTCCTTGGAGCATGTGCTGTTTGCAAGGATAAAACCAGGGAGGTGCTGCCAACAGAGCTGGAAGAACTTAAACACATTATCCAGAGAGTTCCCATCACAGAAAGATAATTCTGGGAGGATGTGTGATTTGGGAAGCCCTTGATAATCCTCAAAGAGGAAAATGGTGGAAGGTCAGAGTTCTCTGATCTCTCAAACCAGCAATTCCCCATCACAGCATTGTGCCCCTGTAACTTCAGGATGCAAAAAAGGGTCTTCTGACAACATGACCAAAGAAATTCTATGTATTTATAGGAGGGAGGATTTTCAGAGTATTTGATCCCAGTAACATTTCCTAGAGGATGGGACTGACTGCTGCTCTTCACAGAGGGACATAGAAAAGGATGTGATGAAAATGAACTACAAAAGTGATTTTAAATGCAGAAAACCAAACCATGTTAGTCTGTCAGTTTATTAGTTCCTCTCAGAGCTGGGCTGAATGTTATCTGTGAACACACAAAAACATCCTCCCCATTTGTCCAATATTTGTCACCATTTCTTCAGGGCTATGGTAGAAACTTTGACACACAGTCAGGACATTTTTGTTCACTTCTCAGCCTTCCAACCTCAAACCATCCCATGTCCTGTACGTCCCACGTGTGTGCTGGGAATGCCAGGGAATGGACAGCCCAGGGCATGCCAGGGAATGCCAGACAGCCCCAGGGGTGAGAATAGCCCTGCTGAACCCTGGGGATAAACTCCAGCAGAATCTTTTCAGTTCATTCAGTAAGTTCTGCCTGGAATGCTGAGGGATGGTGACAAAGGAAGAGTCTTTGAAGTTTCCAGGGAGTGCCTGGCTCTGGAACAGGCACCAAGGGGCAGGAGCTGCCTCACCAACCCCCCTGGTGTGTGTTTGAAACGGGGCTGTGGGGAAGAGCCATCACTGCAGGAGAGGTGGGATGGAGGGAGCAGAAGCTGATGGAGCTTCAAAGCTTTGGAGAACAGGGATAAAATTGTCCTTTTGTTCTTCCCTGTTGCCATCTGAGTGGTTCCAAAGGAGCTGAGCTGAGGGGGAATCACTCCTGCCCAGCACCCATCAGGATGGCAGAGGGGGAGGACGTGGGGTGGAGCCCACCCGGGTGTTCCCCTGTCCCTCTTCCCCTCCTTCCCACCACACTCCCAGCGTTTTGCTGCCCACTGCTCCACATCTTGCTGGCCAACATTCACTCTTTTATTTTCAAACCCCTGTTTGTGAGTGTTTGCTGCACTGGCCTGGGGCGGGGGGGAGCACAGATGGACCTGAGCAGCGTCAGGGCTCGGCCCGTGCCTGCTTTCATTTTCACTCCATGGAGGAGCTCCTTGAGCTGAGCTGTGAAACCACGGCCAGAACCACTTTAGCCCTGCCCAAAATAGATTCTGGCCACAGGTGTGGTGTGGTGCTTGTGTTGAGCAGCTCTGGTCAGAGGCAGTGAAGCCAAACACAAGCCTGGGCCTCTCACCTGTGAGGTGTCACCTGTCAGGTGTCACCTGTCAGGTGTCAGCTGAGGCTTTGCTCACCTGGATAAGGTTCATTTAAGCTCCTGGGCAGCACCAAGGAGTTTTCCAGCAGCAAAGGAGTGGAGCAGTTAAATGTTCCTGCCTCATGGGTGCATCCCTGGGAGCACTGGCTGCAGGATCCCCTCCCAGTAGCCCCAGCAGGGTTTGGGTGAAGCCATCCCAGACCCACGTGCCAAGAATCCCTTAATTCCATTGGCTTTCTGGCAGAGCAGATGGGTAGAAATCATGCAAAGAAAAAAGCTGCCCGCTCCCCCTGTTTCTGCAGCCAGGGGATCAATCCCCGTTGCTACAGCAACTGATTATTGACATTTATTAACAAAAAGCCCACTTATGACTTGAAAGTGCTTATTCACAGAATCTGTTTGCACTTAAGATTATATAATGAGGCACAGTCTGCGCTGCCTGACATTATCCAAACCAAACAACTCATTAAATTCATCCAGAGCTTGGGCAGAGTTGTGTCAGAGCCCTTTCCACTCCCAGCCTGCCAAACCCTGATGGGGCTGATGCCCTCAGTTTTCAGCTCTAAATATCCACTTATTAATTTAATTTCTCCTGTCTACTGGCACAAGGGCAGAGGGGCTGGAACAGATTGTTTGGAAGAGGATTTTTCTGCACTCTTGATTTACCAAAGGCATTTTGTCCCAGGTAATGAGCATTAAACTTTCACAGAATCACAGAGGGTGGGAAAGAACTTCAAGATCATTGAATCCAACCATTGGGGTGGCCTCTACTTTAGAGGATATTCCCCTTATTTTGATCATTTTCTGGTTTTCCAAAGTAAAAGCAGAAATGTTGAAAGAATGAGTTGAGGTGGGATTTCAGCTATATTGATTCTAGGCTGAGTTCAGCTTGTAAATACAGTTCCCAAACACTAAATATAATTGCCAACACTTGTTAATTGTTTTTGTTAGTATTTTGTGAGCTGACAGTGATTTTACTAAATCAAGTCGTTGATTTAATAGTCAAAGTAATGACAGTGCTTCAAAATTCTTTTAATTTGAGGTCACTTTGGATGCTGTAGAGTTAAGGAATCATGCTGAAAGTTTATTGCCAGTGGAGCTTTCTACAGACTTATCCTTTTCAAACCCAGCATTTTGAGTTTGTTTTAGTGAAATGGTAGAAAAAGGCCAGTAAATCTCTATGGCAAATTGGAAATGTTATTTTGGATTTTGAGAACAATGGAAATGGGAAGTATTGACTAGGCCTAGGTTTAATTTAGGTTTTAATTATCATTTTTTGTGTAAGTAGTCTTTAAATCCTTCCTACAAAGCAATCAACACTCCAGAGGTAAAATTCCACCCCTAGGAATTGAGGAGGAGGCAGCTCAAAATAGCACAGCAGCCTCTTCCTTTTCTCCATGTCCTTGTGCAACCAGGCAGCAGACAGCTCATCCCTCGGTTTTCCTCTCCTTTGGATCCCACAGATGAGGGGATAAAGACCAGGAGGAGAGGCAGGAGCAGCCCCAGGCCAGAGTTCCACAGGCAGGAGGTGCCACAATCCTCTTCCAGCAGCACCACCCCATATCCTGCAGTGCTCCTGAAGCCAGAGGCTCTGCCCTGGGGTTTGGAGCCAGGGCTGTCCCCCTTTTCCAGGCACCACAGCTGTTCCCTGCCCCTGCTCTTCCTGCTGGTCTTGCTTCAGGAAGAGCTCAGGGCATCAGGAATGAGCACTGGCACATCCCTGGCTCAGCAGTAAATCCATCGGCCATTTCCATTTTCCCAGTCTCTGCTTTTCCCTGTGTCCCAGGACTGGGATGTGGGAGGTGCTGCCCTGTGCAGCTGACCATGCTCTGTCCCAGGGGCAGTGGAGTGTTCCTGGGGCTTTTTTCTTCATTCTGATTCCCTTTGTGGAGCTGTTGATGACTCGTGATCCTGTGCCTGGAAGTCTCTAGGAAAATCTTAAATTCATCTGGATTAGGATCAACATCTCCTTGTCCTTAAAGGCTGTGAAGTGGCACCTCACAGGCAAAAACTGCCCTTCAGGAGCTGCATTCAGACACAAAAGTGAAATTTTGGGAAAAATTTCAAAGCTGTTTCTGTTCATGACCAAACCATCCCATCATTTGCCTTCTGGCTTTCCCTCATCAAATAAACCTGAGGAGGAAAAGCAGGTGGAGGCACACACAGTCAGAAGCAGCAGGAGTTTTACCAGCTCACATCTGTAGTGGGGTGATGGTGATAAGTGAGAGCAATAGTGCAGGGATCACATCTGCAGTGATGGGACAAGGGAATGGCTTCCCACTGCCAGAGGGCAGGGCTGGATGGGATATTGGGCGGGAATTGTTCCCTGGGAGGGTGGGCAGGCCCTGGCACAGGGTGCCCAGAGCAGCTGTGGCTGCCCCTGGATCCCTGGCAGTGCCCAAGGCCAGGCTGGGCAGGGCCTGGAGCAGCCTGGGACAGTGGGAGGTGTCCCTGCCCATGGCAGGGGTGGGATGAGCTTTAAGGTCCCTTCCAAGCCAAATCATTCCATGATCATACAGTGCTCCTCCTGTACAGAAACACACCCCGATAGTGACATTTTGGAAAGGTGGGATCCAGCTGTCTCCAGAGGCTGCAGCCTGTGAGTCCACAGCCAAGGCTGGATTTGGGTTGTGTTTTCCCGTGTGAAAGAGGACACAGAGCTGCTGCTCCAGGGGACAGGAGCTGCTCTGCAGCTTCTCCAGGTAAAGCTCTGCAGCGTGGGAGGCTCCAGTTCTCCTCTCAGACACAGCCTGGTCAGCAGGAAACACTGGGGATTTTCCAACAGCCCAGGAGAGAGTGCTGGGGATGATTCTGGCTGGAACAGGAGAGCACAGGGACCTTTCAGGCCAAGACAAGCTCACTGCACCCTCCTGCCCTCCCTGATGCTGTTAAATGTCGGTGGGAACGGAAGGGAAGCCTGAGGTCTGTGTAGAGCCCAGTGCTGGGTCACAGCTCAGGGGCCCTCCTGCCCCAGGCTGCGAATTTGAGACAGGCACCAGGATAATTCCACAGGGAAATCCTGCCTGCTTTGGGAGCTTCCCATTCCCAAACAGCAACTGGCTGCTTTGAAATCGATCGTGCATGGAAAGAGGGGCTTTGCATACACTGAGTTTTCTCATCCTGCCTTCTGGGGGGCTGGGGGCTCTCAGATCCGTCTCTGGGGCAGAGAGGCTCTGAGTTAACCAGTAAGGTACCAGTAAGTTCCGTGTAAATTACCAGTGAGGTGACTTTTCTTTCCTCTGCTCAATTATCTCACTCCTTACACCTCCTATCCCACGGGCCAGCAGCTGCTGTGCTCCCATCCAAGGGGATTGCAGATGGGAACGGGAGCCCGGCCTCTCCTGACTCTGGCCACGATGCCTTTGAAATTCCATACACCCCTTCAATGTGCTTCCTGAGCCTGCTGTTAACAGCTGCTCCAACTGCCGGGTCTGCGGGCTCCTAGTGCAGTGTGTAAATCCCGGGACACGATGCTGCCGCTTGGATTTCCATGTGCGGCTGTTAATCAGCTCCTGTTACCACTTGCTCCTTTATCTCAAGTGGGAGTTATCTCCGGAGCAGATCTGGAGTGCTCAGGGCTCAGTTGCACCGTTTGTCTTTGGAAGAGGAAATGGGATAATTAGCCAGGGGTTGCCCAAGGGGCAGAATCCTTCAGCTTGGAAAGGTCCTTTAAAATCATCAAGTGCAACCATGAAATCTTCAGGGAGAGCCTCTTCCTCCCCTCACTTCACATCTCTGCTTTCAAATGCTTAATCCAAACAATGAGAGGAGTTTGGATGTGTGACTCTTGGCTCACGAGTACCTGTTAGAGTTGGATGGATTTGGAGTCACAGGACATGATATTTATGAGGTGAGTTAATGCAGCCCCTGCTGGGGTGAGACAGAAGTACCTGCGGACAGTGAAGTGAAAAAATCAGTGATTGCAGTGATTGACTCAGGCTGGGGAGCTTTTCCGTGTGTGAACAGCAAAGGTTAAAATCAGAACCTGCTATTAATTTAAATGTATTTTATTAAAAAAGCCAAAGAGGCAACAGCTTTTTAAAGTCATAGACACACTGGCAGGCTGCTGAGTGTTGGCTGCAGCGTTGCTCTATGGGATCCCAACATTCCCAGGTCCTGCTCCTGCATCCCCACATCTTCCCCTAGGACTGAACTCCGCTCACATCCTGCAGCAGCACACGTGGGTCACACTTCCAGAGTGCTCAGAGGCGATGCAGGATGTGAAACATCACAGATTTATTTCGGTTGGAAAAGACCCCCCAAGATCATGGGAAGCCCTTGCAAAGGTTTCAGCACAGAATGCAGATTAATTATCCTTAATTACGCCGCCTTTTGCTGGCAGCAGCTCAGCTCTTGTGGAAAGGACAGAAAGAGCCAAGAGCAGCTCCAGTGAGTGACCTCAGTGTTTGCTCTGCCCAAGGAGCTCAGAATTACCTGTCAGCAGCTCCTTTCTCCTGGTCACAGTGTTTATACATGGAGCCAGTAATTCCAGCTGTTCCCCTCTCATGCTGCAGGAATTCTGCAGTAATTACAGGCAGCAATTTAAGGGTAGCTGGTTCTTCCCTGAGTGGAATCATGGGAAGATGAATCCACTCAGAGAATCAGGTGAGTGTCATCACCTTTGGGAAGAGCTGGTCCAAAAAGATGCAGTGACAGGACACAGGGAATGGCTTCCCACTGCCAGAGGGCAGGGATGGATGGGATATTGGGAAGAAAATCCTCCATATGAAGGTGGTGAGGCCCTGGCACAGGATGCCCAGAGCAGCTGTGGCTGCTCCTGGATCCCTGGAAGTGTCCAAGGCCAGGCTGGAACAACCTAGGACAGTGGAAGGTGTCCCTGCTTATGGCAGGGGTGGGAATGGATGGGCTCTTCCAACCCAAACCATCGAGGGATCCTGTGATCTTCCGACATCTGCTGCAAGGATGATGCTGCACCATAGGCATGACCTCCCTGTGAGGCTGCAGGGCAGAGTCTCACTAAAGCCCAGGAGGGATTTCCAAGCTGCCAGGTCATTCTCAGGTGGGTTTTTCAGAGCCTGGCTCGCTGAGCAGTTCACCTGGGCTGGCAGCAGGAGGTTTCTGTGCCCTCTGTTCCTCAGGGATCCTAAGAAGCTCTTGGCTCTTGGGGCTGGGGCAGGATTTTTGAGCTGGAGAAATTTGCATGACTCAAGGAGGGTTTTCCCAGCTCTCAGGGTCTGGCAGACTCTTGAATCATCTGAACAAATCGTTTGCCCTGCCAAGCCATGGAGGTTCACCCAGCAAGGCAGAGCATTGCTTAATGCCCAACTTGTGGTGTAACAGAACCTCACTGAGAGTGTTGGGTAAGAGCAGGCTCTGTGCCAAGAGAGCACTGCCCTGCCAGGGTCACACCTGAGCTCGCTCCCTTTGATCCTCTGGCCTTTCCCACTGGGTTTTTGTTTTCCACGTCCTGTGCTCATGTGTGTGACAGGTCTGAGTGTGCTGTCACTGTGTCCCCGTGTCCCCTGCTCCGGGGTGTCCTCAGCTCTTCTCCCATCAGGGAGTGCTGCCTTCAGAGCTGCCAGCAGAGAAGCTCTGGGCTGCCAAGAGGAAGAGGTCAGTTCACTGTGCTGCACACAGGAAGGAAGAGTCATGAGACAGAACAGTTTCACAAAAAGATTGGGTTTATCTCGTTTTTTTTTTACTGAAAACCCCATCAGCCGCCTCTGTCTGCACCAAGACCCTGAGGTGCAGTGGTTAAGCTGGACTGAGGAATGTTCCATGTCTGGGATGTCAGTGGGAAGTGTTTGGCAGAGTTCTGATGGGAGGAAGATGCTCCCCATGGAGGTTGTGTCGAGCTGAAGGGTTAATTTGGCATTTGGGCCCCCCCAGCTCTGCAGCCACCTCAGCCCCAGTGAGGGCAGAACCCTCAGGCAGCAGGAATGGCTCTTTCCCCAGAGATTATTTCACAGTGGTGGCATTTTATCTTGTCACTGCAAAGGCTCTTCAGAAAACTTACAGGGAGCAGATGAACTGCCGTGACAGCCTTGGAACAAAGAGTTCTTCTGCTTCTGGGGGAAACATTTGCTCCACAACTCATTTTTCCCTGTCCACGGCTCAATTTCTCAGGTTTTCAGGAGCAGTGTGAAAGATTTAACTGTGGTGAGCCTGGAGCAGGATGGAGGCTGATTAGGAACTGGGGTGGAGGGAGATATTTTGCTCAGCTGGAATGACTGCAGCAAAATAAATTCATGCTGAATGCCTGAGCTGTGATGTTTGATTTGTTAATGGCTTTGGCTTTGCAGGCATTTGGTTGATGTAGCAAATTTCTCAGTGCCATGTGCAGAAGTGCTGATTTCTCCCAGCACAGCTCCAAAATATGGAAGCAGAAATAGTGATAATTCTGCCTGCTGAGAGATGGAGCTGCTGATGGTAACCAGCTTGTGGTAACTACAGACAGGATGTGACACCGCTCGGGATTGTTGTTACTGTCCTTGCCACAGCCCTGGGAAGTGGCCAGTGTCCATCTTGGGCTGGAAACCTTCAGGATATCTCATGCCATGTCATATTCTTAGATAAATTTATCTGTCTGTGGAGGAATTGATACAGGAGCATAAAACTCTGCACATCACCAGGTCCATTTTCTTGCAACCTTGGCAGCAGCGCCAAATCCCCATGAGGTGTTTGTGAAAGGAGTGGGATGAGTCCAGAGGGGTGAGTCCAGAGGGCCAGAGGGTCCCAGGTTGTTTGGGATGATGCCCATGCTCTTGGAGTTGCAGCAGTGGCACTGCCAGGAATCACAGCCCTGGCTCTGATCCACACGGAGCAGCAGGTCCTGTGTGGGAAGGGAAGAGGCTCAAAAATAACATTTCAGGGAAAACTTGCCCTCCCTGCAATCAGAGATAGGAAGAAGGATCAATTCTCCTGCAGCTGAGGATGCAAACTGTGCCAGACAGTCATTAAAGGCATTTTCCTGTGCCTGGTGACGTGGCTCTGCTCTCAAGCTGCATCCCAAGCCTGCTCAGGAACTGAGTCTGTGGTTATTCCAGGGACATGGAGGTTCCAGTGGCCTCACTGCCAGGTCACAGGCAGTCACCAGTCCTTCACTGTTCCTCTCCCTTCAGCTGAACCCTCCTTGCACGTTCCCGAGGCATCACCTTGCCAAAAACTGGATGAGATTCTCCTCAGATCATTAAAACCATGTCTGATGGGGCAGGGATGTGGATCCAGCCCGTGATCTCCAGCAGATCAGCTGCTTGCTGAGCAAGCTGTGTGTGGGGCAGATCCCGTGGGACTGGCTGTGTTCCCAGGAGGGGCAGCTGGTGACACACATTTGGCTGTTGTGTGTCCATGTTGTGTTTATGGAGCTGTTGTTCTGCAGTAACACCCCAACGTGAAAATTAAAATGTTGTGCAAATGCTGAGAGCTGGGGGTGCTCACCTGGAGAGGAGAAGCTCCAGGGAGAGCTCAGAGCCCTTCCAGGCCCTAAAGGGGCTCCAGGAGAGCTGCAGAGGGACTGTGGACAAGGCATGGAGAGACAGGACACAAGGAATGGCTTCCCAGTGCCAGAGGGCAGGGCTGGATGGGATATTGGGCAGGAATTGTTCCCTGTGAGGGTGGGCAGGCCCTGGCACAGGGTGCCCAGAGCAGCTGTGGCTGGATCCCTGGCAGTGCCCAAGGCCAGGCTGGACAGGGCCTGGAGCAGCCTGGGACAGTGGGAGGTGTCCCTGCCATGGCAGGGGGGGGGAATGGATGGGCTCTAAGGTCCCTTCCCCCCATTCTGTGACAATGGGAGTCAAACTAGCAATGTGCATTTCCCCTCCAAACTCTGCACTGCTATAAGTAAGAATCTCTTTGGTTATGCACCTGTTTTTCATGCCAGCTTTGCCACAGGGAAGAGCATTTTTCACATGATCCGACACACTTTTTCAGCTATTTCTGCAAATCCAGACTCCTCGTGGAGTGAGGCAAAGGAAAAGTAGAAATAGGTCAGGTATTTAAATAAGATGTAGTTGTCTCTCTTCACAGCAAGTTGCCTTTTTCTCTGCCTATGTGAATTGTGCTAATGTATCAGGGAATAAAGAGAACAAAGGGAAGCAGAAGTGCCAACGTTTTCATTCTGGGATTGCAGCTTCAGAGCCCTTTACTTTGCAGAAGTGATACTGAGACCACTCTGGAACATCTCAGCAAATGCTCCTGAAATAATAACCCCCAAATTGTCTGCTCAACCTCTCTGAATACACAAAATCCACTTAAAATCCTGCCTGTCATTCTGCTGTCACATTAAAAATTGATTTCCTGGCTCCGAGCCTCATCCTTGGTGCCTTGCAGTGTTGTGAATGCATAATATTAAGGAAACACAGGGAAATTTGCGTGCTCTCAGGAATCATCTGGCTTGAAATGCTGAGAACAGGCTGCCCTTGGTCATTTGAGGTGGATTTGGATTTCTCAGCTTGGATCTGTGTTCCAGGAGTGCCTGTGGCTGGTGCCACCCTCCTGCCAGGCCGGCTGTCACCTCAGCTTAGGCTGATCTCACTGCTCCTGCTCCTTGGAGAGGACATTAGGAATCCACAATGAAATTCCTCTTTTTACGTATCTGCACTAATGGCAGGACTTGGTTCCTTGACTTGAAAGTTTTGTGATGGAAGGAAAATCTTCCTTACAAAACTGCCCCAGCCTCTGTTCTCCCCAGGCTTTGTGTCTTCAATCCTGACTCACCCCAGTGCTCCCCAGTGGAACAGGGATGATTTCCATCATGCCTGAAATTTGATTAGACTCCAAGTGTGTCATTAGGGTGGTGTAGTGCTGATCCAGAGGTGATGTCAGTCCTAGTTTGAGCTGGGCTTTCCTTCATGGAGTTTTACCTGGTGGAGGAAGCAACTTTTCCCTTCATTACAGGACATGGGACCGTGCAGCTTAATCCTCCTCACTCTTCCTTCCTGCCCTTCCTGAAATCCCCCCTTCCTCCTTAACTCACCCAGGTCCTCATTCCCTGCTGCAGTTATTGCTCCTCTTTTCTGCCGTGGAATTCTCCTTAATGACCAGCCATCCCCATCCCTTGTGTTGGGAAAGAGGCCAGATTTCCTCAGGACTGTTTACAAACCAGCATTGTTGGGGAAGTTTGGTGTTGATGAGATGCATCAGCCCCCGACAACAGCTGTAACCTGTTCAGATGTCACCCCTAAAACACCATCCCAGGAGCAGCCCGAGTCACTTCAAGATTTGGGTTCTTGTTCCTGAGACTCCTGGGCTCTGCTCAGGGATTTTTCAGTAGCACCAACCTCAGTCCAAGCTGCTCCTTGGCTTTCTTCCAACCTCTTCCTGTGTTTAACCCCCTTTTTAAGCCCTGCACATTCGCTCTTCAGGCTTCTCCGAGGGGCCCTGGGTGTGCTCTTGCCCCAGGGATCAGAGGGAAGCAGCAGCTGGTTCAGAACTAAACGCTGGCTGCGATGATGGAGCAATGAGAGGTCTGCCCTGAGTCACCCTGACTGTGCTGCTTCCCCTTCTTGTCCTGACCCTTCCCTGCCCTGTTCTGCAGGGTTGGGGATGTGTTTTGAGCTGCCCTTGCTTTGCCAGGACAATGTGTTTGCAGGGAGCACGGAGCTGCCTGCAGCGTCCCTGCTGCCACGTCCTTCTCATCACACGGCTCCCAGGAGGGACAGCAGAAATCCCAGGGCTGGAACGATCCCTGTGTCCCAGCAATTCTCCTTCTGGCCGTGGAGAGGGGCGTTTTTAAGAGGAGAGACCTCCGCGAGGCTCCTCAACATCAGGTTAAAAGCCCGTCATTAATTGAAGGATGATTCAGCTCCCTCAGCTGAAGTGTCACCGTGTGGATGCTGGGAGAGGAGGAGGAGGAGCCGCCTTCCTCGCTGGCACCGAGCCACGAGCCCCCCCTCCCTCTGCGCTCCCATTCCGCGCCAATCCATGGGGTTAACACCCCGGAACGAGCCGGGGGCCGCGGGCAGGGTGGCCCTGCAGCCGTGGGGACATGCTCGCGTGTGTCCCTGTTGGCCCCTGGGGTGTGACCCTGTGTCGGGGTCGCTGTGGCCGAAGCCGCGCTGCTCACGGGCAGGGGGCGCGGGGACGGAGCCGCTCTCCGGAAAAAAGCCTCAGCTCTGTTTTCGTGCCGTTTCTGCGTCCCCTGAAGCTTTAGCTAATTTCTCTCTCCATTAGGAAAGGAGAAAAATCTGGGTTTTCAGATCAGCTCTGGAAATAGCGTCAGGAGCCAGCGCAGCTGTTCCAGGCCAGCGGAGGGGAGACGTGTCCCGTGCTGACAGAGCAAGGTTACCCCGGCCGGAGGTGCCTCCTCGGCGGAATGTGCCCTGGGGGCCGGATTAGCTCAGCCCTGCTGCTGGACACAGCGGTCCGGAGGGCCGGGGAGCCGCTGGCAATGGGACATGATGTCACCGCGTCCTGCATTAAGTAGGTCACGGTGACACCCGCCCGAAAGCGCCCGCGCCAGCGCTCTGCCACTGCAGCGCCGGCGAGAGGCATCACCAGGGCACGTGAAAATCCCCCCATGAGAGGGGAGTTCGTGCGGGATTGTGCTTATCCAGGGGTTATCCGGGTGCGGGGAGCAGCGATCGGCGGCAGTAAATGAACCCATCCCGCTGCTCTGCAGCAGCCCCGGTTGGCTGGCAGCGATGAGGCATCAGATGGGATGAGGGATATCCAGGTTGCTATAGCGACCGGGAGCTGCGGCGCTGGGAGCAGCGGCTCTCCATCATCCTTCTGCAGCCCCTCCAGCACCCCCAACCACCCCTCATCACCCCCACGTCCAGCACCCCCACGTCCAGCACTCACGGCTGCTGGACGCTGCCCGTGCCTGTGCTCCCGGCCCGGGATGTTCCCCAGGATGGCAGAGCCCTCCCGGCACATTCCCAGCTCCAGCTTTAACCAGCTCAGCAGGGATGTGCCTGGAATGTCAGGGAGCTGAGCTGTTTGCCCCGGCTCTGCACGGGAGCGTGGCCGGGGGCAGCGCACAGCCACCCCCTGAGCTGCCCCCCAACCCTGCTGCCATCCCCTCTGCCTGGCCACAGCCCTGCTGCTCTTGCCCCCGTGGCTCCCAGCCCCTGGAGCCAGGCAAACCCAGCTGGTGACTTCACCACAGCAAATTGGCCTCTCTCTTATCCCAACTGCCTCCCAGCAGTTTCACTGGCACAGGTCGATCCCAAGGAATAATGAGGAAAAAAACACAGAGAAGTTCAAAAGTGTCCATGCTATTTGTTTTCCTGTTGTGATTTTGGGTGATCTCTGGGAATCTCGGTGGCAGCTTCCCCCCTGTTGTGGCTCCAGACCTCTGCCAGGCTCTAAAACCATCAATTTAATTCACAGCCCTGCAGTGAGAAAAGCAGGTCTGCTCATCCCTTAGGATGGCTGCAGGTTTTCTCTGTACCAAAGCAAGAGCAGAGCTTCTCTGTGCTGTCTTTTTCCAGTGTAAAGCATCCTTCACCTGTTCCAACCACTCCTTGCTACTCCAAAATTGTTGCCCCTTCTAAATTAGAGTGGAAAACAGGTGAATAATCCCACACCTTTGTGCTCTCCATCAGCCCCCTGTACCTCACAGTCTTGCAGATGTTGAGCAAACACATCCCAGATGCCTGAAAGGTGCTGGATTCCCTTTGAAGTATTTTTTTGAGGAGGGGGAATTTCTACCTTCCTTAAACTTCAGCTGGCAGAATTTGATCAGCAGCTGCTGGACACAGCGGGAGCATCCTTTGAGGGAGGACTTTGCAAATGTGCCCCAGTAAATGTGGGGCTGGTGAATTCATTCCCCCAGCTGGGCCATGGCAAGGACCAGCACTGGGAAGAGAATACAAGGAAAGACTTTTGCTTTTTCTCAACCTGCCCAGGAACTGAGTCCATGATGTCCCAAACAGGAGGCAGCTCTGTGCTCATCTTCCTAAGTGCTCTTATTTTATTTATGCGCTGGTGCATTTCTATTGCCAGGCTCTTGGCATCACCCCCATGTGCTGCTTTCCTCTGCTCCAGCCAAGGACTTGGAATCATATTTTTGGCGTGGTGGTTTTTATAAAATATGAAACACTCCAGCATCTTGCGGCCGCAGCAGAGCCGGGAGCCGGATGAGCTCTGACTCCCCAAAGCTTTGCCAGGCTCAGAATAGCTCTGAAATGTGACTTAATTGGAGGCTGCAGAAGAAGCTGCAGTTTATCCTGGTGCTGTCAGTGCTGGGAGCAGGGTGGGGATGGGGAGTGAAGGGGAGCAGCATGTGGTGCTGGACTGTGACGTGTCCCCATCGTCCTCCCTGCTGTCACTGGGAGCCACAGGCCCCACGTGCCCTGGCCCAACTCTCCCCACCCTTTTCCTAAGCTTCAAAAATTCAAATTACATTGAATTCTGAATTAATTTAATTCACAGAATCATTGAACAATTTGGATTGGAAGGGACCTTAAAGGTCATTTAATCCAACCCCCATTCCTGTGGTATGACAGGGATCAGGGAAGGAGCACTTTGTGGATTTTAGAGTTCCCTCCATGGGGGCATGTGGCAGGATGTTCCATCCATCATCCATAAACCCTGGCTGCCATGGGGGCTGGGAGCTGCCTCCACCTCAGGGGATTGGAAATGAAATACTTAACACACCATTGGTGCATTTTTTACTGTTTTTTTAAGCTCCTTCATTACTGCAGGTTCCCAGGAAATGCCCTGTTGAGTGAGCCTGTGTTTTTCCTCCACAAAACCCCTGGCCAGCTTTAGGGAGTGCTCATGGGGCATAAATGGCATCTGGCACTGGAAGCTGATGGCACAAGGGGTGGGAAGACCTGAGGCTTCTCTCTTTGAATGACAAAGATGAATTCCCAGCTCCCAAAGGAGCAGAACCGAGGGAGCCTAGAGCCTCCTGTGCTGGGGTGGCAGGGAAGGGATAAATTCATTCATGGAATGGTTTGGATTGGGATGAACCTTGAAGAGCATCTCACCTTGGGCAGGGACGTGTTCCACCAGACCAGGCTGCTCCAAGCCCTGTCCAGTCTGGCCTAGGATGAATTAATTAACACGTGGGGTAACGAGGTCCAGGCATGGTTTTAGCTGAGCTCAGGGCCTCCCATGCATCCCTCCCACCCCAGACCCCACCATGGTCAGCTCAGGGCTGGGGTGGGCATTCAGGCAGTGAGGGCTGGCCCTGGTTCAGCAGGAGGATGGAGCTTGGGTGGGGTTGTGATCCCTCTCTTGGATGTCACATGATAGGAACAGTGACATTCCCTTTGTATTTCCACGTGTCCCAGGCTGGAGGAAGGGGAGTAGGGACACACCATGCAGTGACATACAAAGTGATGTCTCAAGCCACCTTTGGGGCTTTCCCACCATAAAATACTGCTTTGGGCGCAGCCCCATGGCTGGGACCTGTCCCACTGAGCTGCCTTTGGGCTGTTTGGGTGTTTTACAGCAACCTGGCTGTTGGCCCAAACTCCCAAAGCAGGAGAGCAGCTCTGGGAAGGCGAGGGGAGGAGCAGCCTCTGCCCCATCACCTCAGGATCCCCTGTCCAGGAGCACCTAAACCAAAGGGGTTTGCTGGAAGAGACAGAAATATTTCCCAGCTTGCTGGCATTCCCAGCTCTCCCTGGCTCCTGAGGAGGGATGCACAAACACCCCAGGTCCTAAATCAGTGAGGAAGGAACTGCAGCTCACCAGCTGCTCCAGGACCTCCCAGCCTCAGGATCAATGGGAATAAATGCATTTTAAGAATGAGAGAGCCAAGTATTTAATGGACTGGGTTTGCATCTCAGCCAGAGGGGAAGGAATACACCTGGATGTGCTGCAGACACATCATGGACAAGGCCCAGCAATGTTGTGGCAGCTGCTGTCGTCTCGGGAAAGTGGCTTTTATTGCTCAGACACAACTCGAAGGAACCATCTCAGTGCAGCTGGCTTGGCTCTGCCTTGCCCTGTGCCATGGGACATGTGTGACACTCTGCACTGGGGAGAGACACATATTAACAGTTCTTGTTGCTCATTAAAAGGGCAAAACCAGCATTGTTGTCACAGCTCAGCAGCGTGATGATGGAATACGTGTCACTGAGCAGTTCCCAAAACCAGGCTGTGGTTTGCTCTGGGAACTCAGTGTGAGCTGCACCAACAACACGTGGGCAAGGCTGAGCCAGAGAGGCTTGAAAGCCACTTCTGAAGTGGAGGGGTTGAGTTCTCAGATCACAGTTTAGCCTGGTGCTTCTCCTGCACATTAACAAATTGCTTCCAAAAAGCCACTTCTTGCAGCCTCTGAGGTGATTTGCCTGAGCAGAACAACGAGGCACAAAAGAAATATATTGTAAATATTTGCTGGTTTTGAAGATGGAAAAAGTAAAATTCGGTGTCTCAACTGTCACTTGACTGCAGATAATTGTGAAAAATCACACGGTGAGGAAGGACCTGGCAGCTGTGTTCAGCTCAGTGACCTTTCCCGGCATCAAAATGCCTGGAGCACTTGGTCTGACCTTTGACTATGGAAATTCTCCTTTTGATCCTGACTTGAGATCTCCTTGATTTGTGTCTGACTTTCTTTGTAGTCTCTTTTCCATCGCTTTGATCCATCTTAATGTCTGATCTCTGCCAAGGCCACCTGGCTCTGAGGAGCTCGACAAGCCCAGAGCTCCCAAAAGCCAGTGACGCTCGGAGAAAAACATCCTGTGAGCCCTGCGAGGCTTTCACAAGGCAGGTTTTGCAAAGCCCTTGTGGTTTCAAATGTTTTCATCTCCCTCATGGCACGTGTGAGTCACAGACTGCCCGTGTGTGTCTGTGTGTGTCTCTGTGTGCATGTCTCCAGAGGGGAGACATCTGCACCCAGAAGGGCTCCTGGTTCATCCCCTGCCCTCCTCAGGAAGCTGTGGGGTGAAGGGAGCTGCCTGCTCTGGCTTTGGGGCTGTCCTGAAAAGGGGTGGCTGGGGGGAGGGGAGTTCTCAATACAGTCCAGCTGTAGTGATGTTGAAGAGGATGTTAAATCATTTCTGGATCACATAGGACAGGAAATCATTGCTTTTAACCTCTTACAAGGGCCAGGGTGTTCTAACAAGAGCTGGATGGGAAAGGTGTTTTCTCCCTCTGAGAAGGATGAAGCGTGCCAAGGAGTCACAGGGATGATGCTGTCAAAATCATCTGAGTCTTACATAGGGAAATTTATGCTCTGAGTGTGTAAATTTCTTCTGGCAGGGGGACCTGGTGCTTTGGAGCTGCCACACTTGAGTTGTGACTGCCCTGGGAGAGGCAGAGGCAAAGCTGAGGTGCCAGAGCTGCAGCTCTGGAATGAAATATCCACCCAGGATTATTGACATGGCGTTTGTGTCCTGGCTCCCTGGAGACAGTGGCTTTGGGGATTCTTGTGGTCACATGAAGAGTGTCAGCCCTTCCTGGGAGCAGCTCCCATGTGCTGGGTGGTACAGGGGGGACACAAAAGGCACACAAGGTTTCAGTGCAGGTTTTGCTCCTGTACCCCTTGGGAATCCAGCTGTTCCTGGTTTTCTCCATTGAAGGTGCTGTGGGAATAATTTTCTCAGTGAGGTCTGTAAGTTTTCCTTTGAGCCCATCACCCCCAGTATCATCGTCCTGCAAGCTGCAGAAACTCACAAGTGGTTGGGTGAGATATACCCTGATCCCTGCCCTGCCAGACACCAGCCTGGGCCCTAAACCCTCTTGAGACAACACTTATCTGTCCCCAAATGACACTTGTTGTAACTCAGATATGTCCTTGTTTATTACCCATCTTATATCCTGTGTCTTTTTAGGCCCTGCTCAAGAAATTCCACCCTGTCAGGGTGGGGAGGCCCTGGCACAGGTTATTCCATGGATGGTCCATCCCTGGAAGTGTCCAAGGTCAAGCTGGACAGGGCTTGGAGCCACCTGGGGTAGTGGAAGGTGTCCCTGCCCATGGCAGGGTGGCACTGAACGTGGCTGAAACTTGACGGTCTTGAAGGTTCCTTCCAACCCAAAGCATTCCATGATTTCATGACTCCATGCTTGTCACCTCTCTGACATCACAGCCTGGAGTCCTCCCCAGCAGTGACACCACATCAGCCTGGAAAGCTGCTTTAACCCTCCCTGTTTGTGTCCTTGGTTCTTGTTAGGAAGCAGAGCCTTGAAAACTGTCTTTTTTTAGACCTCTTGAGTTTCTCTCTCCTCACTTCCTGTGTATTTTCTTCATGTAGAATATAGCTGCTGCTTTTTTGGGATCTTTTCTGCAGCCTCTCTTCATCTGGGAGCCTTTTTAATGTTTTTTTCATGGCTGAACCCTCTCAAAGGCTGCAGCCAGGATCCAGATGAGGCTTCAGCACTGACTTACATAAGGTGTTACTATTATGGGGTATTCTCCATCCTGTCCCTCACCAGCCTCACATCTTGTGTGCAGCTGCAGGTTTTTCTTGGAGCCAGAGAATCACAGAATATCCTGAGCTGGAAGCCAACCAGGAGCCCACAGTGCTCCTGCCTTTCCAGAAAGAGAAACTCTGGAAAGGTTTAGACCAAGTTTGATGGTTTAAAGCAATCCCCTCTGGAATCCATCCCAGTGGGTTCATTGCTGCTGAGCCCTCATTTCACACTTGGTTGCACTCTTGGTTGGAGTCCCTTTGGTTTGTTGTCATGAAAATCAGGCAATTACTGTGATGGCTTTGCCATCTCTACCCAAATTCTGCTTCTGAAAAGAGCTTATTTCCCACTCTGTGATGGTGTTGGCTGCATCCATGGGACAGCACCTCATTTAAAGATGCTGGAAAAGCTGCACAAAGCCCTGTTCCATCAGAGCCCTGTCAGGGAGGGAGGGCTCCCCATCCCTGGCTGCTGCTGCTGTCCATGGGATGTTCCCAGCTCCCCATCCCACTGTGCTCCCAGATGGAGCTCACAGCTACCGTGGGGAATATCTCCTCAATGGTCTTTGCTGTGTTTTCATGCCTGTAACAGCCCTTTCCAAGGCATTCCAGGGCACCTGGGCTTGTTCTTAAGGATGGAATCATGGAATGGTTTGGGCTGGAAGGGACCTTAAAGCCCATCCAGTTCCACCCCTGCCATGAGCAGGGACGCTTCCCACTATCCCAGTGTGCTCCAACCCCTGTCCAGCCTGGCATCTCCTGTATTTACATTTATTTAACAATACATTTATTTAAACAATACATTTATTTAACTTCTCAGCCTTACACCTCTTGTCCTCACCAGAACCCCCTCTGACCTTTCTGCATTCCTTCCCTTGCCCATTTCCTTCCCACCACGTGTTGGTGCCGTGGATGTTTCTGTGCTGTGTGCAGCTCTGACAGATGTCTGTGGCCATTTCTGTGCCACTTGCCTTGTGTTTCCCCCCAGGTCCTGGATTAAATGCTCAGTCAAAACTCTCATATTTCATGGGCCAGTGATCTGCTTCCACTCGGAGTCCTCCTTTCTCTGCTGGTTTCCCTTTTGCCAGTGTTCCCCCAGTGCCTGCTCAGCTCCTGCAGTGTCTCGGGGGCTGCTCTGGCTGTGGGATGTGTCTCCCACACACAGACCTCGCTCACGTGGGGCTCCCACCAGAGCCTTTAACTCCTCATGTGAGCCTGGAGAGCCAGGGGAGCTGGGAAGGCCCTTTGGGTGCTGGGGTGGGCTGGGGTAGATGGAGGAGAAGTGCCCCAGTCCTGCAGGGGCCAGGAAAAGGCAAAAGAGCAGCCCCAGCCTGGGATCAGCAGCTGTGGCTGGTACTGCTTGGCTGTCAGGAGAGGCTATTTCCACCCCAAAATATTCCCTGTATTGTATGAAGACCTGAGTTTGCAGAAAGCATCAACACCTTGGTGTTTATTATAAACAGAAATTACTCAGTGGTTCATCACATACAGACATTCCCATGTGGTTCCCTGGCAGGATGGGAGCACTGCTGGGGTGGATCCCAACTTCCCCACAGAATCTCTTTCCCCTGTTCCCCAGCAGCCTCACTCCAGGGCTTCCTTCCCTGGCAGTGCTCAGCCAGCGCTCACATCCTGCTGCCACTTCTGATGGAATCACTGTTGATAAGAAGTGGGATTATTTCCCAGGAGGAGCCTGGCAGCCATCACTTTGTCCGGATGGACTTGACTTCCATCAGGGTTTGGTTACACCAGGGCTTGGTGAAGAGCCAGAGCTGCCATCAGCCAGGGCTGGACTCAGCCACGGCAGTGCCTGGTACCCACAGGGAATCCCAGAGAGGTTTGGGTGGGAAGTGACCTCAAAGCCCACCCAGTGCCACCCCTGCCATGGGCAGGGACACCTCCCACTGTCCCAGGCTGCTCCAGGCCCTGTCCAGCCTGGCCTTGGGCACTGCCAGGGATCCAGGGGCAGCCACAGCTGCTCTGGGCACCCTGTGCCAGGGCCTGCCCACCCTCCCAGGGAACAATTCCTGCCCAATCTCCCATCCAGCCCTGCCCTCTGGCAGGGGGAAGCCATTCCCTGTGTCCTGTCCCTCCATGCCTTGTCCCCAGTCCCCAGAAGGTGGTGGGACAGGTTTATGCCATGAAAATTGCTTTTCCAGCTCAAGTTTGATTGGAAGTGGGACTTGTCTCTGCTGCCATCAGGGTCCTGCTGAGCATCACTGATATCCAAAGGGTATTTCTGTTGTGTGTTGCCTTTGTCTATGAGAGACTTTGTTGTCTTCCAGGATTGTTCTGGTCCATCTCCATCTCAGCCCCTTCCTTTGGGATCTAAATCCAGCAGGAGCTGGGGGAAGCAGCTCCCCAGCCAAGCTGTTTGTAGCAGTGAGATTGGGAAGGTCTCAGTCCGGTTTCCAGCTGCTGCAGCAGCTGTTCCCTGCCTTGGGGCCCAGAAGCAAACCTGAGGACCCCAGGGCAGCCAGCAGCTGCCACCCCTCTGCCACTGCTGCTCCAGGAGCGAGGCTGCTCTGCCTGGTGGGCTGGAAACCAAACAGGAATTTCCTCCCCCCTCTCCCTCACTGGCCTTGGACCAAGTGCTGGAGCAGCGGCCAAGAGTCCCAAGGGCCCAGCAGGTCCAGCTGCTCCTGGGGCTGGTGGCAGGGATGGTGTTGTGGGGTGCCCAGCAGGGACACCAAGGAGGGGATGGTCATCCCTGTGCACTCACAGATCCCTGTGGATTGCTCCATCCAGGAGCTGCCCTGCTCCCCCAGCAAAAGGCTTTGAGGCTGAACCCTCACATGAAGAAAAGCAACTTGTGATGAGTGAAGGAGCTTTGGCAAGGTGGGATCTGGGAAGTGGGAGAGGGGGAGGGAAGCCTTAATTTAATGGAATTGTCACATGTGGCAAAGATCAGAGATCCTCTGCATCCCTCCATCCCAGGGCAGCGTTAGCATCACTCAGACCTGTGTTCAGTTGGTTCTCATCCCAGCAGGAGCTGAGACCAAGACTGATCCAGCTTCCTGCAGGTCCCACAGCCTGGATGTCCCACAGGGCATCCAGGACCTTTGGATTCCCCCTTTCATTCCCAGGGGAATGAATGGGGGAATGACCCCTGCTTGGGGTCAAAATTCAGGTTATTGACATTCCTCTCCCCAGCTCCTCTGCCTGGTCACCTAGAACTTGTGGGAGGGGAGAGGAAAGTCCTTCACCCTTATCCCTGTTAGGGACTCTTGATGCTGAAGTTCTTCCCAAAGGGCAGGGATCTCCGAGATGTGTGTGCAGCTCATTTCACTAAGACACGGCAAAAATAGCAACCTAAGCTGGGATTGCAGCCTCAGCTCACCCAGGCAGGAGTAAATAACATTAAATACCTGGGACAACCCTGCCAGCCCCCTCCAACCTACCAAGCATTGTTATGGAAGTGGTGAAAATCTGAATTATTTGGGAACTGCATAAAAATGCAGCTTAAAGGATGTGACACAACCTGAACAATCTGTTAATGGAAATGGAGTAAAAACTGCACAAAGGACATGGGCAGTGGCAGTGGAAATGCTGAAATGGCTCAGACAAGGCAGGACCTGTGGTGTGGGAGCCAAACACACGGAATGGGATCTCAGCACATCCCCCCTGGGTATTTGGAGCATCCAGAGAGGCAGCAGAGTCAATGTCAACAATTCTAAACCACTCAGTATGATACTAAAAATGCTGGAAATAGGGGAATTTGAAGTGTGAGTGAGGTCACAGGAGAGAGGCCAAGTCCCTGGATAGCTCTTCCCATTGGTGGTGGCTCATGGGGACAGATCTGCTGCAAGTTTTCCCTGCAGATCCCCTCTCCTGGTGGATCTCCAGGGGTTCTTGGCTGGTCCCAAGGGGTCATGGGGCATCGACTTGGCCTCAGCTCCAACCCAGCCCCTGGAGCAGCCAGGCCATCAGTGGGGTTCTTCCCTTTCTTCGTGGAAAGGACTGTCCAGCCCTGACACAGCTCCCCAGGACAGTGGCAGAGGGATTTTAAAGTCGCACATGGATGTGGCACTTGGGGACATAGGTCAGTGGTGGCCTTGGCACCTAGGGGAGCAGTTGGACTTGATGATCCCAGAGGGTTCTTCCAACCTGAAGAATTCCATGATTTATGATTTCTCTGCTTTATGGCACAAGGATCATTATTTGGGATTTAGAGCAGGAGCCTTTATGGCCTTTAGCAAAGGGGGATATTCTTGCCAGGCATCCTGGCCCTGCTGTCCTCATGTCCCCCCTGGCAGCAACCCCAACAGCCACAGACAAACTGACGTGGGAGACAGGAAGTCCTGGATCACTCGTGGGAATAATTTTTAGTGCCAAAACTGGGTTTGGGGGTTCAAAAGCCAAAGGGACACAGTTTTGTCCCAGCCAGCTGGGTCTCTCCATCTGAGAGGGAACTGGGAACAGCCACCACCCCACGTGTGGTTCCTTTCCCTGTTGCAGGTTACAGGCACAGAGCTGGGGCGGGTCACTGTGGGCCATTTAGTGGGCAGTGGCTGAGCTGGCAGCAGCCCCTGGACCCTTTGACCCGGCCTGTGCCCTGCCCATGGAGCTGAGTCCCCCACCAGCACTGATCCCAATCCCAGATGTGGGGCTTCACAAGCAGGAGCCCAAAGCTGGGCTCAGAGCTCAGGCCTGGCTTAACACAGAGCTTGGGGATGGCTGCGGGATGTGCCTGACCCAGAAANCCCCTGCTGACTCGTGTCCCTTTCCTGGCAGGGAGAAGCGCGCTCTGCACGTCACTGTCACCAACCCGGTGCAGTGCAGCCTGCACGGCAGGAAATGCACCGTGTCCGTGGAGACCAAAATCAATCAGTCCCAACCGGATTTCACCAAGCACCGCTCCGGCTTCATCCTCTGCGTGCCGGGCAATTAGCGGCCCCTCCCCTCGGCCCGGGGCCCCCCCCGCGCCGGGGACTCGCCGGGATTCCTCGGGAGGTGCTCAGTAGCGACTTGCCTAAAGCAGCCTCTGAAGCTCAAGGTTTGGGAAACCCAAATTCTGGGGGTTTGGAAAAGCCAAATTCACATGGAATGAAGGCTTAAAATAGCCGGTGACCTGTTCTCCATCTCACAAACCAGGCTGGAATATCAGGAAAGTGCTTCCTTTGGAATTAGTCCGAAAAAAAAGTTTATAGGTACTTCCACCCTTTCCTCCCTTTCCCACATTGATTCCTCACCCCCTCTCCAATTTTCCCTTCCATGTTCCTTTCCCACGTGTCAGTTTTTGCAATACGATGCAGCCTCCTCTGGAGCAACCAAAGATACCCGGCTCAGGGAGTCAGGTTCTGTGGGGCCAAATCCCCACGGAACCAGAGCCAGGCTGGGCAGGGAGAGCTGGCTTCCCCCTCCGGAGACACTCCACACTCCTCCAGCCCCTCCAGGCACACGGGGCTGGGAAGGTACATGGAGACACCTCCAGACCTGCTGCTTTCCCTCGGGAATTCATTAACCCATTGAGGCACCTTGGCTGGAGAGGGGACTTCCCAGTGCAGGGCCTGGTTTTGTTAATCCTGCATTGCTTTTTTGCCTTAATTCTCCCTCCAGGAGCCTAAAGCCGGTGGGTTCCTATTTGGGACCATGTGGCCTTGCTGAATTTTTAGATGATCCACGTGGACTTGTGTCTGTGGCAGTGCTGGGGTCAGGGAGGGGTAACAGGGCCCACGGCAGGGGTGAGCCCAGGAACGGGGGGAGCTTTGGGGGGCCAAGCTTTGCACTATCCAACATTAACCTGGCACAGCCCCAGCTGCCGGTGCCCAGGCTCCTCCATCCAAAGAGTTTTCCTGGCTCTTCCCAGCAGTGGGCTGTGGGTGTTGGGCTCATCCTGCCCAGCCCAGATAACCCCGAGCTCCTGATGGAAGGACTTGGATCTCCCCGTGGTTATTCCCACTGTGCTAGGCGCTGCTGTGGTTCCTGAGCAGCCCAGGCTGTTGGGATTTTACATTGGGATTGTCCTGGCACTGCTGGTCAGGTCAGGATTCCCAGCCCTGGAGATGGGGGAGCTGTGTGGGGACCCCACCTCGGGGCCCCAGCCCGGCCGGCAAATGGGGAGCACTTGTTTGATGGAGCACTTTGGGAATCAGAAAGCTCCATCAGAAAGGAAGAGGCTCCTCACTAACAAAAGGTTTCCTGAAGCCATGGACAAGGGGCATGGGGACAGGTCGCTGCAGCCTTGTCCCGCTGCCACCCTCAAGACCGGGGGGGACACGGGTGTAGAGCAGCTCTGGCTCTGCATGAACTGGGACAAGCCCATGCACGGGAGGCCCCAGGCCGGAGCTCTCCCCTTCCCATCGTCCCTGGCCTTGGAGCAGCCCCTGCCAGCCCCCAGTGCCCCCTCTCCGTGTGCAGTGCTGGGATGTCTGCAGGGTCCTGTGCCGGGGCCAGGGGCTCTTCCAGACACCACAGCCCCCAGGCACCACCAGCGCTGGGCCGGGAGGTGACACCGGCAGCCCCGACCCCGCTGCGCTCACAGAACACCCCGGGACCACCACGGACCCTTCACGGACCCTTCAGCGCCTCCTTTCACCCCACATCGGCTCCTCGGGAGGAGCGACACCAACGCCAAAGCCGCGGGACACCCCCGCCCCTGCCGGAGGGAAGCTCCCGGCCTTGCTGTGCCTTTGGATTTGCACTTCTCGCTTTCCGTGTCCTGGTGCAAACGTCCCCCCGCCGCACTAACCCCGGGCACGTGGTGGGGGTGGGATCAGCACTTTTGTCCTTCCAAAAGAATGCTCGGATGGAATTGGGATGGACAGCAACAAATTGCAGGCTTGAGAAATTTCTCCTACCATNCTTTTTTTTTTTTTCTTTGTTAAATAAATCGCTGATATTTTATGTGTAAAAGAGCAGAAAAAAAAAAACCTACTATAATGAACCTGGGTTTTGTTTACATAATTCACTGTAATAAATAATAAAAGAAAGCAATTAGTTGCATCCCACCATGGCACTGCCCGTTCCTGCCGGCGCGGGGGCTCGGGGGCGATGATGCCCAGAGGGATCGGTGTCGCGATATTCCGGCTATCCCAGTATCCCGACCTTCCCCCGCCGGCTGCTGCCGGTCCCGCCGCTCTCCCACCACGGGGTGACCCCAGCGCCGGTAACGCGATTAAAGCGGCGGCTGCGTTAAAACTCCTCTGTCGTCAACACAAATCCCATTCCCAGCGTCCGAGGGCTGGGAGCGCAGGAAAGACTCGGCCACGAGCCGCTGCCGTGTAATGGATGGTCAGTGCATTTTTATTTAATCAGCACAGTACAAAAATAAATAAAAATAAGGGGAGGGGATTAAATTACAGGCACACTGAGCCCCATGACACAGTCGGTCGGGTTATAAACCACACATACTTACAAACACACTATACACATACATACAAAATGAGACAAATATAAATTAATAAGTAACAATACCCACCAATTTGGTCAACAAAGATCTACAGAAGAGATTGCACTAAAAAAACGTACGTACACATGTATCATTAGCAGGGTCCAATGTACAGCCATGAAGAGCTTCAAGTGAAAAATCAAAAATAAAAATAAATGGCACGTTATTTCTCCCTCTCGTTCACCAGTTTAACGCCCGATGGACCAGAACTAAACTAGAACTGAGCACACGGAGAAAAGAAAACGATAAAACCCAAAAAGAAGGTCTCAGTCCCCAGGCCTGATACGGGAATACCGGCTCGAGACTGCGGTGTCGGGGTGGTGGCGGGTCTTTGTGCATGGGTGTAATTTTACAGCCATCTCTCATTAAGGTTTTTCTTTGATTATTATTTTTTTATGCATTTTTTCCTTTTTTTTTTTTCCCCGAAGACACAAAATGCTCCTGTTTGCATGCGCAATACCACTGGAAAAGCAACAATGACAGAAGAAAGAAGGTTTTTTTCTCTTTCCCCCCCGCAGGTTTGCAGTTCGTTGGGTTTGTTCTAGAAGAATTCATATAGCAGCATGTGGCGGCTCCCCTTGCTTGCACACTCAAGTAGATCCTTTACACAATACTCATGATCAGTGCACGATGGGAACAAGACATTTCACATTGATCTCATGAACAGTAGCGGTGATTCCCGTCACCCGGACCCGCTCGGGAATTCGAGTCTCTTCAAAGAAAATAAATAAAGGGGGCGGGGG